>VYZM01018307.1:159712-187233 GCA_013398915.1 Dromas ardeola
GGGTCCTACACTTGAGTCACAACAACCCCATGCAGCATTACAAGCTTGGGGAAGAGTGGCTGGAGAACTGCCTGGTGGAAAAGGACATGAGGGTGTTGGTTGACAGCCGGCTGAATATAAGCCAGCAGTGTGCCCAGGTGGCCAAGAAGGGCAACAGCATCCCGGCCTGTATCAGGAACAATGTGGCGAGTAGACTAGGGGAGTGATTGTCCCCCTGTACTCAGCACTGGTGAGGCCCCACCTCGAGTACTGTGTCCAGTTTTGGGCCCCTCACCACAAAAAAGACATTGAGGTGCTGGAGTGTGTCCAGAGAAGGGTGACAAAGCTGGTGAGGGGTCTGGAGAATAAGTCTTATGAGGAGCATCTGAGGGAGCTGGTGTTGTTTAGTCTGGAGAAAAAGAGGCTGAGGGGAGACCTTTTTGCTCCCTACAACTACCTGAAAGGAGGTTGTAGAGAGGTGGGGGTCAGTCTCTTCTCCCAAGTAATGGGCGATAGGACATGAGGAAATGGCTTCAAGTCGCACCAGGGGAGGTTTAGGCTGGATATTAGGAAAAAATTTTACACTGAAAGGGTTATTAAGCATTGGAACAGGCTGCCCAGGGAAGTGGTTGAGGCACCATTCCTGGAGGTATTTAAAAGACTGGTAGACACAGTGCTTAGAGATACGATTTAGTGATGGTTTTTGTCAGAGTTAGGCTGATGGTTGGACTAGATGATCTGAAAGGTCCCTTCCAACCTAGGCAATTCTATGATTCTGTTCTATGATTCTTCTTTACCATGTTGACTGCATTACCAGGAACATCCAAAATTTGTCAACAGCATTCAGTAGATTGACTCATCTCTATAACCTCTGTCTGTTCAGCTTCAAACAGAAGTTAATTTCATAGTGTCTATCTACAAACATCAGTATCCTCTCAACATTATACCGAATGAACTACAGCTATGCCTGTCCACCGCATCCTTTAACAGTTACATTGCACATAAGAAATGACACCGTTGACATTAGGGTCAAACTCCCAAAAGTCATGCCCAAATTTCTGACAGGTCTTATCCAAGGGAGGGGAAATAAGCAGTGATCTCATTATTTCTGGGATTAAGATAAAAAATTGTCATGTTTTAGCCTAAAAAAATCCACAGCCAGCAAGAAAGAGAAAAAAACAACTCTGAGACGCAATTACAAAAATATAACCTTTTTTTTTTTTGAGAAAACATATGTATTCATCAGACTTCAGAGCTGCTTCTGCTTTGGGATTAGTTTATATAGCACAAGGCTGGTAAGAAAGGAGCAAAGATAAAAGACAAATTCCATTATGGATTCGGGAGGTCTCCTTCCAACAGCAGAGAAAGCTTGTTCCCTGGAGCTTACCTGAGTCCTTGAAGAAGAATCCATCTGGCATGAAGGCTGTGTATTATCACTTTACTGATGCATAACTGATTTGCCAGTTGTGGAATTCCTCAGAGGATATGTAATGCAGTCAGCAACATGCATTTGACCTATTAACCTGCTGTCTGGGCAAACAGAGCTTACTATATTCTTCTTAACTACCTTGACACTAGATATCTTCAGAGACAGTTCATAAGCATTTTGCACTGCCTGATCAGATCCTTGACACATTCAATGTGCAGCACTTTTCTAGCTTTTCAGTGCACTTACCTTCCAACCCAGTCAACAGCTAACCCATCAGGATTAACTATGTATTTGAGATTCAAGTCAACTTCCTTTGTAGGATTGTTCCTACTGCTGTCAAATGTGGGCAGATAAGCACGTTTGATGGCTCCAAACTCAGCACCCTGGCCCAGAATGCTGAAGTACACAATACCTTCAAAGAAGATGACAATGATAATTCTTAATGTCCAGTTTTTCCATATTTTTGGAAAATGCTAATCATCCTGAGGCTCTTATGTGAAGATACCAGGTCCATTTATTTATGAATAACATGGAGTTACTTGTTCAATTAAATTACATTGTGTTATTGTGTAAATTCTTAAACCATTACTCATAGGTAAAATGCACATCTAAAATCATCCTGATCTAGATTATCAATATGTATCACATTTTTCAAGAGTAGAGGATCTTAGCTTTGAAGCCTTTGCACATGACTTTGAGAGTAACTTAAACTCTTATGACCCTGAGGAGCAAGTATAGCCCAGGACAGTGGCCCTGTGAAAAAGCCAAAAGGAGGGAAGGCAATAAAGGGGCAAAGATATAAGTTAATATAGCGATCTACTGGCCAATCCTGCTTAGTATAAAGATTAGCTCTTGCAAGACTTGAGCCAGGTTTGGGGACTGGTAGAGGCAGAAGAAAAGGAAGGTGTTCATTTATAGCAATCCTCTCCTACTGCATAAGCCTGAAGAGCCACAATTCCACAGCTGAACTCCCACCAAAACAAAAGGAAAAGCAGAACAAAACCTAGCTAAACTAAATTAAAGCATTAAAGGGAAGCACACTGATGCTGAAGAATGAGTAGAGGGGAGGGACATATTCAATCAAGATGTGGCCAGTTAATTGAATTTGATTTTGATTTCCAGCATAAATTAAATACCTATGCTGCAGAAATGGATCTTTTTAAACAACCATTGCATGGTCGAGTATTAACGTTCTACACATACTCACTCAGGCCTGTTCCTTCAGGATCCCAATCATAATCCAGAGCTTGGATGCGCTCTTGGTTATCAATATAGTCAGAGTACTGTTCTGATGATATATTGTATCTTCGAATCCGCACATTATCTGGCAGCAGTAACAATGGAGGATTACCTGGGAAATTATAAAGAATTTTACTTCCATGTATTTCTCATTTTAGAAGAAACAGATAAAAGTCACTTCTAGTCAAAACTAAACTGGGGATTTCACAAGTTCTGTCTGCATAAGAAGCAGAAGGAACACAGGGCCACTTCTAAATGTTCAGAGCTAGTCAAACTTCTTGGCTTTGTGAAAATCATTAAAAACTCTGCAAATGCATACTGCTGAGGACAGTATTACCCTTTTCATCATAGTTTTTGTGCAGTAGTAATCATTAAGGGATAATTCCTTAAAAATTCTTAAACATTACAGTGGTGGCATATCACCACCTCACATCTCAAAAACAGAATGCCACTATACACTATGCAGTTCAGCTGCCCCCCTCAAAGTATGGGAAACAATTTTGAAAGTACAAACATGTTGCTGGTACCTTGAGCCCCAACCTGTCTGAGTTCTTCTACCTGAAAGTCTTTAAACCCTAATGTCTCCATATTCACATGAATGTTCACCTACCTACGGCTTAATTTGGGGTTAAGCCTCAATACTCTAATGACTTGACTATAGGGAGTATCAATCCCACCTGGCTGATTTTATTGGTGAGAAAATTTAATTGTTCAGCCCTTTTGCTAAGGACAAAGTTCAGTTGGGAGTAATGGACTTAAATCCTAAGCCTTCTTCCAGAGAGTAAGTTCTCCTACATTAATCACATCTTCACAGAGCCAATGAGAAATGGCAAGCATTCACCTGGGAAAGGAAAATCTCATTTACCACTGCCTTTTCCAACTAATAATGCTCAGTTTCCTATGAAGTGTTCATTTGAACACAATCCCTTTCCCTCTAAGTCATGCCCAACTATGGGAGAATAAGACAAGTGACTCTATTCTCTAATGAACTTACAATTCAGTGTAGAAATTGACAGCTTTTCTAATACATATGCTATTACAGGAAAAAGGGGACCTAACTATGTGTGTTCTGAAAATGCCTACTGATCAGGCTTGCAGCAGACACAGGCAAAGTAAGCCCATTCACTCATTTATGAGCGCTGTGAGCTTGTGCTACAAGGAGTGGTAGAGTTCTGGGCATACATAGAAGCAGAACTTTAGGCACAACAAATTTCATTATGTTATCAGCTACAATCATGTTATCTTCTGTCACTTAGCCGCGAAATCTTTGGGCGTCTAGATGTGTCCTGAATAAAGCCTATAAAAAAGGGTTTCAAAGAACTAGATTTCTGACACAGGCACATAAAGAGGCACCCAGGCAGAAACTCAGGTGCAAATGCCCTTTTGTATTTCCAGTCTCATACTCAACCATAAATATTTGGTGAATTAGGCTCCTGGACTGGAAACCTGGAGACCTGGTTTACTTGTATCATTTCTCATACTACAAATAATTTTTAGATTTCAAAACCTCCAGCGGCACACACTTTTGGTCACAGGCATTTTGTTCTGAAGATTTTACTATTTGACTAGGCATGCCACATTTCTATCATATATCTTTTAAAGCTGTTAAAGTGTAAGTACTTTTCTAAATACAATATTGTTTCTGTCTTTTATATAATACTGCTGCAGTGTCACTTTATTTTCTTCAGCTCTTTATTATTACTGTTCTATTACTATTATTTTCTGAATCAATTTCTCTACCTATTCAATGACTGTCACACACTGCAGTCACTGCACCGAGGTATGATAAAAAGCTAATGATTGATGTTAAACATTGGCCAAAGTCCTTCTGTTTGTGTGCATCAGTCCATGAACACTGAATAGCAATCTGTCATCAAACGGCCTTTGATTTGTACCAGTTTAATGCAACTTTCTTCTGATGCATTATTTTGTTGAGAAAACCTAAACTTCAGCAATAGGCAACATGAATTTCCTTCTGATGACAACCACAGGATAAGCAGGTTTATGTTTGCAGAAAATTTCAGGAGAAAAGAAGGCAGGCATCCAAATCAAGGTATTTTTAATGTTTACAATTGGAAGCAGAGATGAGCACTTCTGTTCCTGATTATGGAATGGGTGGAATACACAGACAATATTATGTTACAGAATAAAGTTTGGTTTCATTATCCCTTTCCTAAAAAGAGAGGATTATATTCATTAAGTTGCTATACTCCACTTGCTCTTTACAGGTAGCAATCAATCTTGCTATCAGTTAACATACCATTAGCTGCACACTGTTTCCCTTGTTGATCACCCACAGACCTGAAGCCATCTGCACAGAAACATTCATAGCTTCCTTTGGAATTCTTGCAGTCCTGGGTGCATGTTCCAAAGATCTCACACTCATTGATATCTAGACATAAGTAGAGAAAAGATACCCAGAGTTTAATCTCTTTCTTCCACATGCTGGTGGTCACCTTTACTCCATGAAGTGGCAGGTTTGTCCCTTCCCCACATACTCTAAAAGATCAGTGACCTAGTAAGTGATCTTTAACATCAGCATCTGTTATCTAACAGATGCCCCTCATCATTCATCTACTGTTTAACTTGTCTTAACTACAGATTGCTAGTAACTGCATTGCTCCTGCTTATCAGATTGCTTTTCAGAGAGACATTTTTGATCATGTATTTTTGTGTTAAATAACTGAGGAAAGATAAAAGATGAGGCACGACTACAATGAGATGCAAGAGCAAAGCCTTCTTGAAATGCTGAAGCAAAGATACCTAGTCCTCAGAAATAGTACCAGCAGGAAGGAAAGGGAGGGGTGGCCTTGGATCATGTTTAATATAACTACACAAATTGTTCACAAAAGCTGGGAGCAACAAACAGAAGTGTTCTTGTCAAATCATACTGAAACAGTAACTGTGAAGTTACTATATTGCATGACCACGAACAATGGCCTTTGGGTAGACTCCTCACCGTATTTTATCTGCATATAACCAGGGAAAAAATATGGCAAAATAAACCTTTACTGGAGGTCTGTTCTGGAGCAGAACAGGAGGGAAGTATAACCGTCAGTAAGTTTTCTTTCAATAAGGAGAAAATCCCCAGCAAATTTCTGTCCTCAAGATTGCAAAGGTATGACAAAAACTGTATACAGTAAAGCAAAATACCTACAGCCACCAAAAGCTTATAACAAGTCTGAACTGTGGAGCCAGTTCTTTGTTGAATGAGGCCTGCATGTTAGAAAATATGATTCTGCAGCAAAAATTTTTAGGAAGCATCTGCTAAATGTATAAAAATCCTGTTAGAATTCAAAAATAGCTAGTCACATTAGAGATGGAGTGTCAGGTCACTGAATGCTTATCAGTGAGAAGATGTTTAGAAGATTGAAAATACCATCACAGGAGTTTCGGTTAGTTTCACTGGCCTTGTACCCTGGCCGACAGGAACAGATAAAGCCTCCTTCATTCAGGTTGGTACAGTTATGTTCACAGATATTTTCTGCACAAGTTCGCTCTGTTCCAGGATCTGGGGAGGAAGAAAAAAAAAAAGTAAATTATACAATTATAACAACAACAAAAAAGTGATAAGGGGGAGGGGGTGTCATAATTTTGATCATTATTATAATTGAAAATGGTTTTGAAGTAGACAACATTAGTTTTCTTTCCTTTTTTTTTAACTGAAACTCAATTAATGCTAACGTCTATTCTCTAAGGCATAACTAACTTGAAGAGGGTGGTAAACACTGGTCAAGACAGCTGTCAACTAAGAAGTTTAACCTCTAGAAGTAAGTGAACAGGGTCAGAATAAGAGCCACAACCATCCAAGCTCACCTTCCTTAAGACAAATGGCATTCTACATTACCACCACTCTGTAGGAACTGCAGAAACTGAGATTTGATTGACTCCTAACTTCACCAACCTACCTCTTTCTTACCCAGTCCTTTCTCATCAGCTAAACAAAAAATGTCCTCAATTGCTATCATACATAACACAGCCCCTACATTATTTATATCTGGAAATTAGAGAGAAGATGACAGCTTGTTCATGCCATACCTAATCTAAAGCCTACAGAAGTCAATACAGGTCATGGCACAGAATGTACTGCCCTTTAAAACATGCCTATAATGGAAAGGGCAAGTCGTGGATAATAGATACTCTGTAACAGATAATGAAAATTATACTCTTCTCAAAGTATATATAGAATTCTATTGATTCTGACATACTCTACACATACACAAAGTATTTTCAAACTCAGATCTATTATGTAAGTAAAAAAAGATAAATAATATCTATCTATTGACAGAGCATGAGAAAAAGATAAAGATGTATGCCAAAGACATTACATTAAGCTGATTATCTCCTTTATACATATACATTCCAGTGATGATTAAATTAAGTTTAAACAGCTCGATTTCATATACATGTACAAGCATAAATACATTGTACACACACACACACAGATAATTTATTTTCTTTATTACACAGGTATTTGATGTTGGGAAGGCTACAAATGTTACCATCTGATCTGCATTCACATCTGTTTCCAAATAGTAGAAGGCTGACTGCCAGAAAGTGTCTGTTTTGCACTGTCTCATATCCTTTTATATTTTCATCAGGTCATTGCATAATGTTGCCTAAAGACCATTGGGGATGGTATGTGGAACAGAGAAACCAGCGGCTTCAAAATGGACTGCACTACAGGCTTCTGCGTTATTTGTGTTTTGCAAGCATGCTGGACTGTAAATCACCAGTGCATCATTTGGCACACTTTCACTTGAAGCCATCAAAGCCTGACAAATTGGAATTGCAAGTACATGCTCATATTATCACTCTACAGCTGTCTATATATTGATATAACAAGTTAGGAATTTATTTTTCCAGATTCCATGAGAATACTCTCTCTTAACTCAAAGTTCAAGACAAAGGTTTTGCATCTAAATGGATGCTAGTAAGTTTATAATGCATAGTTAATAAAAGTTGTGTAGAGGATCTGAGGGGACCCTCAGCCCAAGGACTAGTTGTCCTTATAGAATTCTGTCATCATGTGTGTAAACAGAAAAACGGAAGCATCACAATATACTTTAGTTTTTAACAGGGCTAGAGCAACCTATATCAGTTCAGAGTCTGCCCCTGAGTAATTCCGTAGGTTGGCTTAGTGCAATTATGATTGAAATATCCGGATGTTCTTGTCTCCATAATGCAACCCATTTCAAAACAAGATCAACCCCCTTTTTTTTTTTTTTTGATGCATAAAGTTTAAGCCTAAAAAGGCCTGTTTAGAANTTTTGATGCATAAAGTCTAAGCCTAAAAAGGACTGTTTAGAATGCTGAATTTCATAGGGTTTTCCCCCAGAAAAGGAAAACAGAAGATACTTTCATGGCTAATTGGGTAATCCTAGCACAGGCTAATTAAAAATCAATACTACTTAGTATGTTACCCCAGAAGAAGCATGCATTGTTATCAGTTTCAGAATATTTTATTTCAATAGCACCGTAATTTTGTATTCTGTTGATATTATTACTTACTGCAGCCCATTTCGTCAAAATGATCTCCACAGTCATCATAATTGTCACAGACATAATGTAGTGGAATGCAATTTCCATTACTGCACTTGAATTCTTCAGTTGTACAAGGTCTTTGGGTTGGTTCTCTACCTACAGTCGAGAAGAGAAACACTCCTCTGTCACAGTTTCAGCTATGCAGTACCGACACACAGCACTATTCCACATTACTAATGAGGAAGCTGATGCAATCTCGTAAAATAACAGCTAGAGACTTTGGAAGTCTGTAGTAAAGCTAAAACTATAACTGAGGCCTCCTGACTTCTAGCCACATCCCCATGAACTGGAAGAAGCCCCTCCATTTTATAAAGAGAGAAGGTAAATTCTTCTTGTTAATAGTTGATTGAACGTTGTTTTTAATAGTGCAAATCTGTTAATATCCTTTAATGATATACTTCATACATCTACTTCAGGAGATTATTGAGATATTAGTAAACTATTAACTTTAAGAATATTGCACAATAAAGCTAGCAAATAATATTGTTAAGCAACCAAAAATATGATTAAACTTGATAATATAAAAATCAACATAGTCAATGAGAAATACATAAGATATCTGAGGGCAAAAACCTATTGAATATTAACGGACCTTCAGCAGGATTTGGGCCTAAATATTAACACTATTACTATGTGCGTTACAGTGCCACAAATTCAGAAGTATCCATTTGTCTATTTTAAAGTCCCACCTATCCACCCCACTGCGATTTTATGATACAGCCAAAATCTTTCTTCTTCCTTGTTTTAAGTGGAGTTCATAATAAGTTGACACAATTTAGTGACTTCTTATAATAAAATACCATAATAAAAAAAATTATTTTGAAAATCATGCTCTGTACTTTTCAGACAAATGTTTGCTGATTTTTGCTACGTGAACTGAGAGTTGCAAATACGTAGTACCAACAAAATAATCATAGTTCAAAATATTTCATACTGAGCTCTGGTTTTCATAATTTATGTTTAATTTTGATTTTTCTATAGTCCTTCAGTATTATTAAACATTAAGCACATCACAATTACTGAATTTGCTGCTCAATTTTGTGTAAACATACAGTGTTCCTCTTTCTCATCACTTCCATCTCCACAGTCATCCTTCTGGTTGCACAGCTCATGACTATATATACAGCGATTGTTTTCACATCGGAAACGGAACGGAGAGTCACAAGCAATATCCACTGAAACCACAGAGATCAAGTCAGTCACATTTTGATACTTCACGCCATTGAATCACAAATTATCCCAATCACTTTTATCTGGTAACGTTCATATGTTTCCTGTATTTTGAAAGGCGTGGAGGCATTCAGACCCAAAAGACTATTTTCTCCGCATTTTGGTGATGGTATGTTAGGCCATTACACATTTTTTGTCAGAAGACATTACGTCATCTTTGGCCAAAGGCATATCCTACGACTGACTACATGTAACATTGAAGCTTCTAGATTTGTTTATGAAGTAAACTGATTGAAAATCCAACATGCTATTTAAGTGACTATACAGTGTATAACTGACAAAACTTGTTTAAGTAGCACTTCCAACACCTCATTTTTAGACCTAAAGTCAGGACTCCTCAACCATATTTCCAAAGGTGTCCTGACTACATTGATAGCTTTAAAAGCTCAGCACCTTTGAGAATATATGTTATCTGAATTAATCTTTAATTGCAAACTGATACGTTTATATCAGATAACCAACTTGAGAATGTGAAATAATGTCCTTATCTCTTAATATATTTCTCCCTACTTTTATAACCACATATACAAAACATCTGCAAAGGAGTGAGAAACATACTGTAAGAAGATGAAGTGAACTTGCATATGAAGCAAAATTCTCAGCACTCATCCTGAATTAAGTCTATGAGAATCACCAGTGAAAAGAAAATATTTAAAATTTATTTTCTAATTGCTCTCTCTATTGTAATTAGATATTTTATTATGCATATTATTCATTTTAATATAATTTTTCTCTCTTACAGCAAAGGTGGAGTTCTTCATCAGAGTCATCTCCACAGTCATTATCACCATCACATTTCCAGTATGGCTGGATACAGACGTGGTTTTTACATTCAAACAGCATGGGTGGACAGTATGTACCATTAGGGTACCGTGTTGCTGAAGAAAAGAAAATTATTATTACATTTTAATTTACAATGAAAATTTTAAGTTTTCTTGAAAAATATTCAGCCCAACCCTATATTATTTTCTCAATCCTCTTCTCTCCATAGTAGGAGATACAATTTGAGGCACTGCAAAGATAGCATACAACATATGCAACATAGCAACAACAGACTGCAAGGACTGAGGACTTCTTAGTAGCTATAATATAATTAATTCAGGTTTGAATGAATAGTGAAACAACATAAGTTACTCCCAGAAGCTTTTGAAAATAAGCTGTCATTAATTTAACAAATGTCACTTGAATTTCTTACTGACAAATCTAGCTCAGTAATAAAGGTAAATAATGTCACTGGCACCAAACGTGAATGACTTACCCAGATTCTGTAAAAGCTGTGAAAAAAAACTGAATTAGGGCAAAGAGAAACCAAAAATATGACTCTCCCAACCTACCTAAATAAACCATACCCTTGCCTTTTCAATGGCTTCTTATACGCTTTTTTATCCCTTTAAGAGCAGCCAAATGTTGTGTAACTCAGGTTCTGAACAATTAACTGTTGTGATGTACATTCCAGGATGTGGTTACCATCAAAATAATAAAGCTTTTACTGTGCAAAGGCCCTTTCTTACTTAAAGCACAGGTGTTAAAATTAAGTACACGGGAAGATGTATAGAACTTCCCTGATACTGACATGAAGAGAAAGGAATTATCCTAAGTACTGAAGCCTAAAATAATTTGAATATATAAGTCAGAACTAACACTTCAATATCACCTAAAAAGCCAAAGTCAGTCAGCACGGATAGAGCACAGAGGTGATGTTTTCATTCCTACTGGGAACAATACTTCCCGAGTAAACAACTGGAGCTGTAACTCCATACAAGCTACAGTGTACAGGCATTTTTTCACAGTAGATCAATATACGGAAGGCAGACAGAGAATTATTTTACTTCCTTGACTTCACTGCTACTTTAGGAAACTACACACACCTTTGAGCGTTATAAAAACCAATCCTATTACAGAACCTTGTTAGAATACAGTACAACTCAAACAGTGGATCTTGCAGTGTCCATCGGATAGCCAAAAATTTTAATTCTGTCACGTGTATCTTCTGCTGGACCTTGTAAATGCATTAATTTCCTAGCATTAGGAATGTGTTTACAATCAGTGTAAGAGATGGCAACCCATTATTATATTAAAGAGCTGATTCAAAATATTATACTTATCCTGAATTTTTACTGACATCACTGAGTGTTGCAGAATTCTGTACCTCTAAGGAGTCATCTCACTTAAAGAGAGAGAAAAGTGCAAATCTTTCTGGAATCGAGCTCAACGAGCACCAATTGCAAAGCTTGAAACTCACGACAAGTTGCTTCATCAGAGAAATCAAGGCAGTCTGCATTTCCATCACATCTGAAGCGCTCTGCAACACAGTGTCCGCTATCACATTGGAAATAACCTGGGTGGCAGGTCCTCAGCTCTGAAAAGATAAACAGATAAAGTGTTTACTTTTTGAGAGCAACATCCTAGAAAAGACTGCAAAATCCCAGACCATTAAAACTGTGGTATTCTCTACTTTTGGTGGAATGACTAAAGCAATCTGGTCAACATTACTTCATTAAAGATGCTTTCCATAAAAGATTATTTTGCAGAATAATTTATCACATTAGAAACAAAAGCGTGAAAGTGTAAGAGGCAGCATCTAGACAATACACACCACAGTCACGTTCATCTGAATTGTCTTCACAGTCATCATCGTGATCACAGATCCACCGGGAAGGAATGCAGCGCAAATTATCACAACGGTATTCACTTTCTGTGCATTCGCGAGGACCTTCATTTAAAATGAACATACATATATGAAAAGTTCCCCAGATGTAGATTTAAATATCCACACCCGTCTTATTAAACCATACAAAAGTAAGATGGGCAGATAATGTGGTATAATCCTTAAAACTAAATTATGTTAAAACAGCATTCCCCCAAATGTTCTTAAATTATGTTAAACATCCTATGTCCCTCCTGACATAGAAAAAAGGAAATTCCTTGTGGATTTTGGTTCACCACAGAATTATTCGAGAATTTTTATTCCAAATCGGAAAAAAAAAGGACCCACTCTCATTGTTTAAGAAACTACATCATTCTATATTTGCACACAGGGCAGAACGCAAACATCACTTCTTAGTGGAAAAAAAAGAATTTGTGTTATTGTGATGACTGGATTTATCAGTGTTTTTATGTATCCAAAATGCTTCCTCATGACATCACTGTGGTATTTCAGCAGAGACACGCTACAGAGTGAAACAATGCAATGGTTGCAGTTGAGAGCTGTCTGCCCCATTTCATAAGAAATAGAAGGATATTTAAGTCAAAAGCTGGACATGACAGCCAAAAAAGAACTCACTGCAGTTGTGCTCATCAGAGTTATCTCCACAGTCATTATCTCCATCACACTTCCAGCGCAGTGGGATGCATCGATGATTGTCACAACGGAAATCTCCAAAAGGACTGCAAGTCATCTCCTCTGCAGTGTACACAGTTTGCCAACGAAACAGCACACATTAGCATAGTCTTTGGATAAGATGGAACGCACAGAAGATAATGGAAGTAGATAGAGATGTTCGTGCCACAGACTGGGCCAAGTAATAGTGAAGTGATTAAGAAACAGTTGAAATAACTATATAGAACTGAGATGGAAACACAAAGAGATAAATTTAGTACTGTCAAAGGAAGGCATCTTGACCTCATGGTGCATTACATTTTCAAGTCTTTTCTGGTTCCCATATAGTGATCTGATGACCTCTAAGCTTTGTGTATAAGTGTATAAGAGGTTTCAGCACAAATGTGAGGGTCTGGGAAAGCATCATCATACTTCCCATACAGATGGTTTCACCAGCATAGGAGATAAGTTAAATAAATGTAGAAAACAGTGACAGTTTTAGTTGTCTAAAATAGTTCAGCTCAAGCAGAAATATTTCCCATTTCATTTGATGACATATTGGGCAAAATAATAAAATCCTTATCTTCAGAGCTCATAAAAATGTGAGCCACACAATGAATTGCTGCACATAGACTTTTTTTTTTTTAAGTACATTATTACTGAAGGTGTTTTCAGAAAATCAAGGTGTTTGTAAATTGGAGAAATATTTTAGGTATGAAGTTATGTTGGAAGGACCTTCTTCTCCAAACATACCACAGCCTTGTTCGTCACTGTTGTCTCTGCAGTCATCATTCCCATTGCACACTGCCCACAATGGTATGCAACGATAGTTGGTTCTACAGCTGAACTGTGTGTGATTGTCACACCGATAGGCAGGGCCCACTGAAAGAGGCAGTTGTCAAAGTTAGTTGTGTTACTTAGTCATTAAAGTCTCCTCCTTGCTATTCTGTCTTTCAAAATCTATGATTTATAGTCAATTTTTTCTACTCAATTTTTTTTTCTACCATCTGCTAACTTCAGTGTTATAAAAGAAAAAGCTTCAAAGGTCTCCAATTTTACTATCTTTTCTGATCTATGCTGCTTGTATTCTGCATAAGCTACAAACCCATGACGGGTTCAAATGACATTCAGTGTGTTTTTCCCTGAAGTATTTAGGGATGGTAACGGTGGTAATAGAAGCCCCAGACCTGCAAGCCAGAGGAAGCAGCTTGTTGTCAGACGGTAAAACTTGGTCACAAGTTCTTCCAGATGGCCAGTGACTCAGAGACATGCTGGAGCACATGGGAAAATCTTGCGTTAAACATAGGCTAGACAGTGCTCTGCATTTGTTCTCCTTGTAAGCTTTTTTTTCCAAATCATGAGAAACTTTAGCTTCAAGAAATGAAACTTTGTTTTTGTAAAAAGTATGACATATATCATGCTCCAAACTGGAATAAGCTAAAAATTGGTGAACTGGCATTCTCTGCTTCCACATAGGCAATGGATCAGCATATATCCTTTTTACAACATGTTATTAGGGGCCAAGAAAAGGATGCTGCTAGCATCAAGCAAGTCAGAGTGAGATGCTGCCAGTTCTTGATAATCTGGCCAGTATAAATAAGCTTTCTCCCCTTCAAGAATAAGAAAGTAGTAAATTATTACATATACTCTATGTTTTCTAACACTCTTTGCTACATGATTGCAATTAGCTTGCAGAAAATACTCCTCTCCGATACATTTTCAGCCTCAGGAAAATTAAGTAAAGCAGTTTGCTCTGCATTGGTGCACTATAACGTAGGCAGCTTACTACAGCTGTGTGCTTACTGCATTCGTGGAATGGCTCATCAGAGTTATCACCACAATCATCATCTACGTCACACTTCCAGGACTGTGGGATGCAGCGGCCATTGTCACACTTAAATTGGCCTGGGGGACAGGTTCTACTGGCACAGTGAGTACTATCTTCATCGGAGTTGTCACCACAGTCATCCTCTCTATCACATTGCCAGGCTTCTGGGATACATCGTTTATTGGCACACTGCCACTGATGAGTTTCACACTGGTGATTAGCTGAAAGAATACAAATTGGCTGTTAGGATACTGAAACTTACAGGAATGGTCTGCTGCTGTCATGTCAATTGAGCAATTATCATGTCTACACCAAAAGTTAAAAGGAAAGTCAGTAAAAATTTAAAACATCGCAACTACTTGCCCAGTTACGGTACAGATTTCTAATGTCACATGGCACATTTCCCACAGACATCTTCAGAGATGCTCACTAAGGCTCTACATTTTCCCAGGAGCGACACAGATACTATCTTCTCCTAAAGCAGAGGAGAGTAAACCCAGCATTCAAACCTGATTGAGGCAGGAGGTCCCAGTCACTTTGCAGAGGAGCTAAGTGACATTGTGGCTCTGGCCATGCTACCAACTTAGATGTACATTGCCTGGTGAGCCTGTTCGTCTGACTATGAACGAACAGGTCAGAAAACTTGGCAGAAGACCATGCTAATAACAGCTCCACAACCTATAAATATAAAGCCTCTGTTTCCAAAGGGCAAAGCACTGTAAGCTGATGTCGTCAGTGCTGGCAAACTGGGAGAGCTCTGAAAGTCTACAAGAATAGGAGTCAACACTGGTGTCTGCTTCCAGACTTTGTATGTCTCACTGGGCACCATCCTACTACTTTTTCACATATACTGCCAAACTGTTCAAGAGGAAACAGTATATTATGATTTCCATACATTTTCTAGACTAAAGAATTCTGTTCTCATGCATGAGATGATAAGCAGGAGGAAATATATAGACCTAAAATGACTTTATTGTACCTGGTACATTAAAACCGGTGACACATTATGCAGTTGCCACATTTCTACTTATTTAATATTCCCCTGTGCCACACTTAAGAGCTTAGCTACTTGACACAGGTAAAATTGACATTTCATTTAATTCTGTCATTGTTAGAAACACTTTGCTAATGGAAGGCAATGAAAATATCAATTATACAGCCATGCTGCTTTCCCCCACACATCTCCCCTAAGCTTGCAACCACCAGAACTACATTATTTACCAAAAGAAAACTCAGGATGCACTTTTTAAAATTAGACGTAAGTATGTGGAATAAAGACAGGTTTTTAAGGAAATAACATTATTCCGCAAGCATAATCAGGTTATATTTCTAAAATACTGCCATCACAAACAGCTCTCCAAAACAAATCTTCCCACATGCACTGGATTTTTTGCAACGCAGAGGGTGAAATAATTTTGTCCCATCATGTAAAGCTCTAGAATACAGGGAAAATTTGCATACCCGGTAGACTGACCTGGGCATTAGCAAGCCTTAGATTCCTCATTCTGACCATGGTTTTACTCAGAAGGAAACAAAGTGGGACCTGCTTCTAGTATTTTATGCTTCAGATTGTAATTTACACCAGTGCAAATCTGTCTCAAAGGTATAGAAAATGTTTATATTTTGAAATAGTACATTTTTGCTCTCATTTACCCTGCTTTTGCACTGAGATGAATTGCTCTAGCAGGTGCAAGATTAGAAAAGACTGCATCTCTCTACCTCACCTTTTCATCTGTAAAAAAAGGATAATGATTCTGAAAATTATATATGGTTTACAAGTTTTGTACTGGCAAAACATTTATATGTATCAGTTGTAACATACCACAAAGTACAGGATCTTCATCTGATTTGTCATGGCAATCTGGCTGGGTATTGCACAAGAAATGTGGACTTGTGCAGTTCCCATCATTACACTGGAACTGACCAACGGGACAGTATCGGTGTGGACAGGTAGGGGGCTCATCAGAGCCATCTCGACAGTCCTTCTGTCCATCACATTTCCACCAGATAGGAATACACCTACGAAGAGAAAACAGTGTTTTCTTTGTTGAGGATATGTCTCGACAGATATAAAACCATGCTTTTACAGCACAAAAGACAGTCTTGTCTCAGTGTTATTTCTTGAAACTTCCAAGACATCTTGAATTTCATGTCTTCAGTTTCTTTTGTCCAATGCTAACAAAATATGCCAGAATACTGTCACCAGAAACAGATTATATTGGTGGGCCTCTAGAAGGAAGTTCACGGCAAATTAATAAGGATTTAATGTTTATGTATATTTGTGGTAACCATCTCTCATGCTTTTTAAATCAATCTGCAACTGGATTTTTTAGTGAGGTAACACTACAATAATTCACCTGAACTTTAGCTCAAGAATTCCACTAGGGATTATCATTGTAACACTGCTTCAAAAGGCCACCAAATAAGCATACCTGCCCCCCAGGCACCAGAGTGTAACAATATCAGCACAGTAGCTCTTATATCACCATTCCTCTCCCTCCACTGCTGTTGTCTCAGAAAAAGTGTCAGAAACATGCCCCCACATCAGCTAAATGGCTTTCCTGGGCCACTGGCAGACAACATATATTTGGCAGAAACAGATACATTGTAAAAGATGTACAAAAATTAAGAGGAGGTTCCAGGTTTGGGAATTCAATTGGAAAGGAGGTGCGAGCACACCACAAACTTAACAGTGAGAACAGAAGGAATCCCTAATTTCATGCCCTTTCGAAGAGACTAAACCGTAAAATATATCCCTAAAAAGACATTGAGAAAAAGACAGTGAGCGATGGACTTACCTCTCAGTGTCTGCACAGAGAAATTGGGTGCTAGAGCACATTGGGAGGCAGTGGGCTGTATTGCCGAATTGTACTATCATGAAGTTATCGGGACATTCACAGGAATAACCCTGACCACCAGCTTTTATTAGACAAAGATGGGAACAACCGCCATTGTTGGTGCCACAAGGATTATTAACTGGTAAAACAGAAGAATAAATATTACCATACTTTGGAAACCCTGGGACACGAAGTTCTCAATCTACAACAGGCTCCTCTAATATTGTATTGAAAGTTTAAATGTAATAAGTTGAAAAACGAAATCTAGATAATAGGCACTTAGTGAGAAAAATACATTTACTCAGTGCATTTTATTCCCCTCAGCAAAGGTAAAAGCTGGGTGCACTCAGGACCCTTTACAATTAGTCTCCGGATAACAGCTGACCCTCTAAATGCAATTCTCACCAAATGGCTGTCTGTATGGATGATAAACATGGATGTCAAATGGCCTATGTGTGGTGTTCACAAGAACAGTCCTCCCCGATCCATCATATTTATTTCCCTTTTCAACAGTTCTTGTGTTCCAGTCAGTCCAATATATTGTGTCTTCAAAAATTGTTATTGCAAACGGATGAGGTAAAGTCCCATCATATACTGTGTGACGATGATGGCCATCCAGGTCAGAGTACCTACACAAAGAAGAATATGTGCAAAACATTCAGGTAAATGCTAAAATCTATTCACATCTTTATTATGTATGCTTATGGTACTTCACTATTGGTGACCAGGATCATGCAATGTGGTATTGCAGCTTCTTTAGTCCCCAATGATAGAGCACTGTCCTTAGTGAATTCATTTTAAGATATGCAGGAAAGTAAATCAGGTTATTTTAGGTAAATAAACAGAATAGAGGAACATCTACCAAAATGTAAAGTCTTCCCACAGAAGCATATCAGTTACTCCAATGAAATTTTGCACATTTACTGCCGTACAGCAAGTTATTTTTGTCACATGGGAGACTAGCTTGCCTGGATCGTTCAAACTGCTAATAATGGAACACTTAAGACAATAATAGGCCTCCTATATTCTTAAATTTTACATGTCTTTCTGATTTAGACCCCCCCTCTGATGATACATCTTTAATAAGATTTTATCTTTTTACTATCACCTTGCTATGGGGGAAAATTATGAAATAGAAGAGAGAAAAAGAGACAGAGAAACATACATATAACTAATATAAATTTGTTAAAAGACATTTTTAAGACTTTGGCATAGAAAAGGCTTCCAGAAGAATGAATGTAAAGAAGAATAGAAGTAAATATAAATCTAAATGTACATAGACATATGAATACAAATATTAATAAAAAGGATTGTTTTTAAAGTATTTCAATGCCTTGACAAGAACCAGAATGCTAGATATTCATTTTTACTGATATTTAGGTAGAATTTTTCTAACACAAGAAGCAATTAATAGATTTTTCTTGATTAACAAAAAAACCCATATGCTAACAGGAAATTCCATGTCATACCTATGAACAAATGTTCAGACATCTTCTAGAGATTTGCATATTATTTTATAGTACATAACTAGTTTAGTAACAGCTCAACTCTTATCTCTACACAGAAACAAGAGAATCAGAAGAAATAGTGATTTTACACTCAGTTTTGCTTTGGTTCAGGTTGTACAACTAGAGAAGCTGCATATTCGAGTACAGATTGAATCTTTTCACTATAATTTTTGGACCACTTCCAGAGGGACCTAGGATGCAAATATAGGAACTGGGCTACTGTGTCATCTAGTGATTCGTACCGCTTACTACTCCAGAGTTTCTGTCTCTGGTTTCCAATAGAATCGGTGGGTAGAAATATGTACAATGCTTACAGCATCTATAAATGCTACCACTGCAATTTGACATGAGCAATTATTCAGTCGTTTTATTCTTTTCTGCATACATACTCTATGTAATTTAGATGGGCATCTGCCCAGTAGAGCTTGTCATTGGTGTAATCTATGGTGAGTCCATTGGGCCACTCTAACTTTGTAGAGATAATCACCGTCTTCTCCTTGCCATCCATGCCTGCTCGTCCAATATAGGCTCGATCTGCCCAGTCTGTCCAGTAGATCTGTCTGTTCAAATAAATACTTATAGTTAGGATTGTAGTAAAAATATGCTGAAGTAAATATTAGAAGCCACACCTCAAACATAGTATTTCCTGCAATAGAACTAAAGTAGAGATTGAGGAAGATAAGAAAAAGATTAATATATTTGTTACCTTAACTGCTACAGCAGACAATTTTGTAAGCACAATTGCCTTTAAAGAATGAAACGGGCAGCCCCACTGCCTATAAAACTGCACACACTTCTATCAACCCTTTTAGCCTTGCAATCAAAACCTCCTTGTCCACATGGAACCAAATTCCACTTTCAATGATATTTGACAGGCCTGCATATATACCTACAAAAGGCAAGCTACTATTTTTCCTAAGCTGCAACTAAGATCTAATGCCACACAAATCTCAGTGCAGGCAGACAAAATTTATTTCATATTTTCAGAGACAGTGCAAGACTATTTGCAAAAGAAAGGCAAAGCACTCTTGAAATGTCATACCCATATTTTGGATGAACAACGATTGCTCTGGGGTACTGAAAGCAGAAACTGCTGTTGGCGTCCACACACCGATCCACCAGTTTTTTCCGGAATCTTCCATCAAGTTCAGAGACATAGAGACAATCTTTGTAGGCATCCACCCAGTACAATTTTCTGAAATGTTTCAGGGTTAAGTTATTTACTATTATTTACTTTTTTTTGTTTAGTTTGCTTCACAGCATCTTAAATTTCACATTTTTTTTTTTCTCCTAGAAGCAATATAACCAGTGCAAAGGAAGAATACACTTACTCTACTGACATCTCTTCTACACCATGCTCCAGACTGCCCTTTTTTCACTCCTGCTGTTCCTGCATCCACAGTCATCGGACCCAAATTCAAACTTGCAGTTGCTCGGTTGACTAATAATATACCATTTTCCTATAAATTCCCAACTCTCCCTTCTCTTCCTTTCCTCTCCTACCAGCAATGGTCATCACAGAAGAGTAGGAAAACAGACATGCAGTGCAATGGATTGTGACCAGGGCTGTAAAGTATTGGAGAGAATCACCATTTGTTCCATGCTTTCATCAAACAGATAGAACAGTTGCCAGGTTCTCCTTTGAAAATTCCTAATCAGTTTGATAGCCTAATTTAAACTTCACCTAGAATTTTCTAACACTTCTATTACTTTGTCTATGAATTATACACAATTGTAATCAAAGAAATCATGCAAGCTGAAGCAATGATTTTTAAAAGCCTGCAAAAAACCATTTAATTTAATTAAAACTACAGCAGGCTACTTTGAAATTGTCTGCACAGCTGGTCAGCTCCAGTGTACACAGGATCATTCCAGAAACAGTCTGACAGATACAGTCTCTGTCTACACCACCATGAGTACTACCATTCCCACCAGAGTTGGAGGAGAAGGTCATCTTCCCCAGCCTGCACCTCATAGCATCCTCCAGTCCTCTCCCTGTACTGAAAGTGAGCAGAAAACCTCATTTACCATTGTGTTGTCCTTGCCTTTCTGAAACATCTAAACAAAAACTGACTGAAGACATAACTAATGGTAGCTGTAATAATTCAGTAACTGTATTAGTAATGTAGCAGTAGGGCCACTTTGACTAAAATTAGGCTTTTCATTCCTCACCTCTCCATGAATCATAAAACATTTAGACTGCTGGCAACATTAATTATCATCAGGTTTAGAGACAAAGTATTTTAAAAATAAAAAATAGTATATTGATATATTCATATAAACACTTTCAGATAAGTTCCAAATGTGACTTTTTGAACCATTCTCATTATTTCATTATTTTGCAGAGTCTGATCCATGATATTAAAACTTTTCATACTGATAGTACTGCACTCAGAAAGCAAAACCTGATGAAACACAGCTGAAAACACTGTCAGAGGGCACCACATAAGGACAGAGTTTCTGTTGGAGTAAATCAGACTACTTTTTGACACATAGCAGACAATTAAAAAATGACCATAACACAAAGTGCTTTCCAATTAGCTCACCCTCATACTGCCCTTCTTACAGCAAATGATGTGGATCATGTTGTCAGACTGTCAGTTTAAGTTGCATTTTTTAACAGCAAAAAACCCATACTCTTCGCATTGGTACAGGAGCTAATTTTCATTAATGTTTATTGTTACTTACTTTATTGGAATCTAGTTACCTATTGTAACATATCGTTCATGCATAGAGTGAAGCCTGCATCCCAACCCCAACAACTGCTAGCAAAGGAATAAATAGCCTAAGCTCAGAATTCCTACCCTTTAGCCACATGTAACATCCCACATGCCTGTTTGCCTAGTCTGTTCATTAATGGTTTCCAAACAAGTTCTTCCCAAGGGTCATACGCACTGCTTTATTACTGGTATGAGAGCAACTCTGATATAACCTCAGTATACTAGATATGAGGGCAATTAAAGAAAAGTGTTATGTAATGTATTAGATGCTGATAAACAATTCCTGAGCAGTTGTATAAGACTGCATCCACAATCCAAAACTATTTCAGCACTCATCGGGAATTTCATACGAAGTGGGAGAAAAACCCCTCACACATCATTTCCTTAGTAGCTTAGAAAGACAGAAAACGTATTTTCTTACCTGCCAACCCAGTCAACAGCGATACCTTCCCCGTTGGGCACATCATCACTTATCACTGCCTCCTTATTTGTTCCATTTAGGAACATTCGTTCAATGACCTTCCTCCCCACATCAATCCAGTATAACCTCTTTTCCACCCTGTCAAAGTCCAGTGCCACCACATTTCTCAGTCCTTGCAAAATGAGAGAGTAAGACTGGCCATCTGCTGTGAGATTTCTCAGATAGTAACGGTTGCTAAAAATAAGGTATGGGGAGATATTACTATTTTGCCGGCAACTTTTTCCGTCAGGCTCCCGGATATAGCCTGGGGCACACTTACAGATGTAGGAGCCAGCTGTGTTCTCACAAATCTGGCTACATACTGATGGAGTTTCATTGCACTCATCAATATCATCACAAGTCCGTTTATCAGACATAAGTTTGTATCCGGGATGACAAGAACAGTAGAAACTTGTCTGTGTGTCTGTACAGTCATGATCACATCCACTGATTGAAGGGTCACTGCATTCATTTACACCTGGGGAAGGAAAGAACCTCTATTCAAGGAACTGGCTAGCAGGGAAAATTGTGCAGTCACTTTCCAACGTACTCTCTCTGTCTCTTTCTCCCTGCTACCCCCTGAAAACACTGAATATGAATCTGGGCTGCTATAAGAAAGGAGCAAGGAAAAGAATCTAATCTAATCTAATATAAAATCATTCTAGCACCTTTGAGGCCTGACACCAAACACACTGAGTGCAAAATATACATTTATGAATGTGTATTTTGGAAATGTAAGGGCAATACATAACAATGTATAAACTATATTTAGTTTTCAGCTATTATATACTGTTAAAACAGTATATAATAAGTATGATTTAATTAAAAGAAAAAATTATACGTGTAGATTTCTTATAATCCTTCTGAGACACAACCATGGAATAGATATGATTGTAATTAAGCAATTGTCTAAGAGTTCATTTTTTTAGAGCTACCTAAGCATTTTAAATTAAATAAGACAGTACAAATAAATCTACACATACCACATCCTTTTTCATCACTATTATCTAAGCAATCATCCAACCGATTGCAGACTTTAACCATTTCAATGCAGTTTCCATTGTCACATTTAAAATAATGGGGAGAGCAGGTAGCTTCTGGTGTAGTACAGAGATGTTCCAGCTCATCAGATTCATCACCGCAGTCATTATCCCCATCACAGATGTAGGCCTTTGAAATGCAGCGCCCATTCTGACAAGTAAACTGATGCTGTTGACATGGTTCATAGATGCATCCCCTTTCATCACTGCTGTCACCACAGTCATTCCGCCTGTCACATCTGAAGAAGAGTGAACACTTTTTTTCAAATATAAGAAGGCAATCACTATGTCTAGGGCAGATAGATAGATAGATACACTCTCCTGATTTCCAAAGAAGGCCAGTTATTATTGCCTCCAATGTAAGAGACTTTCAGAAATCAGGGTCATATTATATAGAGTCTGATCTTGTGTGTCCTGCTTGTATTCCCCATGTGCATTACAAGCTGAACAGAATCACCCCAGGAGAGGTTATTAGGCACAATAAAAAGGATTAAATGCTAATGGTGAGTACTGGGGATATTAGCATAGAAAATTCCAGGGCATTTTCAAGTTAAAACTAATGCATGAATGCAGAACAGATAAATCGTTTCATTGCAATATGCAGATCTACTTAACAACTGAATAGTGGTAAAAAAGGGTTTAATTAGCTCCTTCACTTTAAACAAATTTTGAGAATTTCTGCAGTCCCTCAGGTAGTTACAAACCTGTATGCGTTTCGGATGCACAAGCCATTACTACAAGTAAACTCATTTTCTGTGCAAGATCTTCGTGTGCAGTTCTGGTGTTCATCAAATGCATCACTGCAGTCAGCATCACCATCACAGATCCATGCCCGAGGAATGCACCTCCTGAGTGGGGGTTGATTGTTGGTGCATGTGAACTCTGCTGCTGTGCAGTTGCGGTTTGCTGAAAGAAAAGCACGTTTGCTGACACACCAAAACCCTCCACCACCGCACACACACACACAGCCTGGATATCCACCCATAATCCACAGCAGAGCCATGCATGTGCAGAGATAGATACGACTGCACCCTCTCGTATGCAAAACTCACACGCATTCCCACTAATTTTCACTGAGCATTGTTCTTCATAGAGGCTGACTGGGAGCCAAAGCACTTTAGGATTCCTTAGGCAATGATGGCATGTACAGAACTCTGGATCTTGTTGGATTCTCAGTATAAGCTTTTCATGCATTTGGCCAGATTTTCTGGGAGCTGAACAGGTATCAGGCCTAGGATCTCTATCCCTTGCTTCCTTCAAGGTATTCTGCGCTCCAGGGAGCAAACAGAGGGGGCACCATTGCAGTTAAAAAGGGCAGGGACTGCAAGTGTATCCAGCTGTGGTTAAAAGAATCAAGGAGCAAGACCAAGCTTGGTGAACTTTCTTCCCTTTGTTCCCCCTCTAAACAGCCACACTTATTTTGCTCACTAATTTTTAAAGAAATTATGCCAAAAACATGTGGTTATTAATATGCACAAGATGTAGCATGTGACGATTAGGGAGTATCTCCACTAAAGCTGCTATTGGTGCCCAGATCATACGAACAACCCAGGTTAATTATATCTCCATTTGAGATATACTCAAGGAAGAGTAATTACAAAATTAGAACTATTTAATTTTTTTTTTACCAGTAAATTATTGCATTTTAATTCAATATAATGAAAATGAATGTACAGGAAGAGAGTACCTCATGCTTAATGTGCACCTTTATGGATAGAAAAATTGGCAGAGGGTGAGAGTTTGGGCGTTGTTTGGTTGTTTTCTGAAAAATGCCTGCAGGACAAATAAAGAAAGTGCAGTATCTATTTATGTTAAACACCTACCGCAATTATGTCTTTGATCCTCATCACTCATATCCCCACAGTCATTATCACCATCACAGATCCATGTTGCTGGGATACATCTGCCATCATCACATCTGAACTGGTCGCTTGAACAAGTCCGCACTTGGGGCACTTAAAAACGAATACAATCACTTTGCTTGTTAAACTAACCTGCACAGCCATGAAAATCTACTGAGAGGGTATTTTAGGGAGAATCTTACAATAGTGAAATTTAAAAGAGAAGCTTAAGTGTAAGATAGTTAAGGTATAAGCTGCAAGACATTTTCTTAAGCTGAAGGTGCAACTCCAGCGATGTGCAAAGTGAGCTATCAGCCCTGCTTAAATCATAGAAGAATCTGTTCTGTCTTGTGTTATGCCAACTTTTACAGTGAGAAAAATGACCATGTTGTAATAACAATTCTCAGTGACTTTGGTTAGCCCCTTCTCTTCCTCCCTGGAGGTTACTCTATTTCTTTTCACGTTCTTTCCCACTCTGCTGCTTATTACCATCGGTTTCTATTGTACATACAGGATTTGCTTGTTGTAATACTATGATACTCTACGTCATACTGTGTCAACAATGTTCCTCCACATCCCACATTCCTTTTTTCCCCAAATGCAATATTGCACACACACTTCCTGTACAGCATGTCATCTGCTTTTACATCCAAAACAATATAAAAATATTTGCTACTTTTTGTCAATTGATTCACCACCATCGCAGTCTTATAAAGAGACGGGAGATTATACATTAAGAGCAACCAATTGTGGCAATTAAAAGCGTTCATATTCCATACACAGCTTTAAGACTTGAATTACTCAGTGACTCAGATTATTTAGAGTCAGTGAATAAACCTCAGAAGATATTTATTTTCACCTACTCTGGATTCAAGCTGCTGTCTACAAGAGAAACCGCTGATTTCCAATAACCCATTGTGTTGTATCTTTTGAGTGTAAACTTACCACAAGAGGCAGGTTCATCAGAGCCATCAGCACAGTCTATTCCTTGATCACAGTACCAATGAGCAGGAACACAACGTCCCGATGTACAACGAAACTCACTATTTGTGCAAGTCAGTGAGACTGGAAGAAAAAACCTACGTATGACTTCTTTCTTTCTGTTACCTTTCCAACTTGTTTTAAGTTGCTTTTGAGTCCATGTTATGCAAAAATATTACAGACCCCAAAAAAGAAAGAGAAAAAATTATGCTAGGAAGGATGTCTTTTCACAGCCTACCTGCAAAGACTGCATTGTCCAAACTAGCTTGATCTTTGTATGCAAAAAAATGGGCTTAATTCTCCCCTAATAAGTAGACAGAATTTGCCCTGGAAATAGGATTGCATGCAGCAACTGTAGATATGTTCTACATTTATACTTGATATTTGTGCACAAGAAAATGACCACAGTCCAATATACTCCTTTCTACAGTGCCCAAACCAGGCAGTATCATACTCCATGCTTTACAAGGAATCAAAATGTGCAGTAAGGAAGTAATATCCCATGGTAGATAAAGCTTTCCTTGTTCTTGCACCAATTTTTCTTCACTTGCAGGTAGGAATCTTTTCTTAATGGCAGTGAAGAACAAACTGTAACAACTGTTCCAACTGTCCCAACTAGGCATGCTGCAAATATTCCTTCTGCAGGTTGGCTGAGTCCCTTGATACTGGCACATAGAGGGGGTTTGATAATTTCTTCAGTAGTTACCGATACTTTCCTGTACACTCTGATGGTTTCAAGATACCAAAAAGGACACAGTCTGGCCTTTTAACTTGCTCTTCTATGTGTCTTTAATGATGGAAATCAAAGGCAATTAACTCATTGCTCATTAATGTTTTGGGGCTTCTTTCATCTCCCATCCTCCCTTTCTCTCCCTCTTTCTTGCCCTTCACCACTTCTCAATTTAAATAAATCAGCAGTGCTGCTGGGACACAAACAGTAGAAGGGACAAAGCACACCTTTCATGAGCAGCACAAGACTCACTATGTCTGTGTATATAACCACATATTTTCGGCATATAGGGGTCCATAGATAAAAGTGGCCATGTTCTGGCTAGAAAAATTGAACCATATTTTAGAAAAAATGTGGCGTAGTTAATTCAAGGCAGGTACCTTTAGGAAAACTAGTGAAAGAAAAATAATCCACTCAGGAAATACTAAAAATAAATCATTATCTGAAAATATCCATTATGTTTTATAAACTGATCCAAAACATTTTATATGGGAAAAGTACTACCTAACTACTATAGTTTTGTATATATTGTATACTTTTTTAAAATTTTATTTTATTATTATTTATTATTTCATTATTTATTAATACTTTCATTAAAGTAGTTCAGTTCTTTTTTCTAAACTCATAAATCTCCTTATCTCTTCCTCTCCTCTCTTTGGAGACAGATGGGGGGAGGGGCCATCTGCCATTCTGATTGGCCAATCCAGCCAAAACCACGACAATACCGTATAACTCTTCACTATTACAAGAGTAGATGTTTTGAGAACAGCTGGAGTTATGTCAAAGGTAAAGAGCAGTGGAATAAATTACTGAAGTACAAGAAAAGTAACTGAGGC
>VYZM01018308.1:1225-21211 GCA_013398915.1 Dromas ardeola
GGCGTGCGGCGGCCGCGGGATGCTCCGGGAGCCGTCGTGGAGCTGGGTACGGCGTGTGTGTGTGTGTGTGGGGGGGGCGTTATGCCCGGTAACACCCCAAACTGTCCGTGCCCGGAAAGTTTTCAGCTGTCCTCAAGCGCCTCTTTTCGTGTACGCGACGTAGCGGGATGCGCAGGCAGAGTTTGAAAGCCCCCTCGGTAGTTTGGGCTCGCTGCAGCGCACGCCAGGCTTCTTGTTAGATTTTTATTATAAACTGTCCCACGTAGCTGTGTTATGCTGCATGTTTTGCCCGTAGTGGGGGAATCTGGGGGCTGACAAGGTGAAACGCAGACTTCAAAACTCCAAGGTGCGCGGTGGGGGAAGCAAAGGGAGGTGCGCGGCTGGGGACAGGGACGCGGCGAGCACGACTTGTCCCTCACCCAGCAAATGGTCCTGTTTGTGGGGCATTGGTGGTGGAAAACAAATGGGCTTAACGTTCGCGTTAGTATGGTGGGAGAGGTTAAAAAGAGAAAAAGTGTATCCGCAAAAGAGTTTGGCAATCTTCACTTATTAAGATGTTACTTGGAAAATATTTTGGGGGGGAGTTTTGGGTTTTACTGCCTTAATTATCTCTGATTTGTGCTGCGAAAGTTATGCCTCACTTCCCCCAGCTGGCGTGTATCTGAAAGTTTGTCACTGTAGTCGATAGGGAGTGTGTAATAAACCTTGAAGGGATTAAACACCCTCCTTAAGAACTGGAGTCTAATATTACAGCGTGAGTTGATTGATTAGTTTTTGAGGAAGCTTATGTCAAATTCTAATCCGGTTTTGGATTGTGCTTGTCGTGTAATGTTTTTTGCTCCAGCACTTTATCATAGCAATGAAGTGGCGAGCTGCAGCCCTGCGATAAGGCACACATTTCTTTCACACTCCTATCCTTTTGGACAATAAAAGGCTGTTTACATTCTTCACATTCTTGCAGCCCAGTTTCCAGCTAAACAACGCGCAGGGGTGAGAGATGGGAAAGGAAAGCGGTAAATGGATTACAAAGTTGCTGAGCAGAAGGGAACGAAATAAAAACGCTCCTTCCACACACCTACAGCCTCTCTCACTCACTCACACCCTCCTTTTATATATATATATATTTTTTTGTAAGCAGATATCAAAGGGATTGATTGAAACTTGTATCAAGAGGGATCGGGGTTTGTTACACGATGTTTTATGGATGATGTTGGGAAGTTGCTTGCTGTGGTCTCACATGCCTTGAGTGAAGGCTGACGAAAGAAGCGAAGTTACTGTCTTGAATCAAACAAAAATCATGAGCAGTCAGTGCAGGTTTTCAGGTGGATGTGGCACTCAGCTCACCCAGGAGCATTCATTTTTTTCTGCTTTCTTTATACACAAACCAGCAAAGTTTTGGAGTAAATAACTTTTATAGCTTACATAAATTAGTTTAAGTAATAAATCAAAGCAAAATGAGAATGTGTGAGATTTTTGAGGCATTTTAAGGATACCTTTTAGTGCTAACCTATTACTAAAAAGTCGTGTAAATACATTTTTGGCACACTGTTACCAGAACATCTGGTTAACATCTGGATAAAGTTACAGCTTATTATAAATTGAGTTTGGAAATATTTGGTGCTGGTGGTAATGCACTGAATACAAGTCTCTGTGCTATTCTTTGTTCTCTGGCCAGTATTTCGAGGGGCTGGTGGCTTCCTGGAATCTAATTAGCAGTTTTAGCAGGCAGGAATTGGTGGTGCTAATTCTTGCTTTTTTTGTTTGTTTGCTTTAAGCCAAAGATCAACATGGGTAATATTAATACAACACTAAAGGTTCAGCATTTCATCCAAGAGAAAGATTTGTGGGTTTCTATGTTGCAATACAGCAGCATTCTAGTAACCCAGAAACGCTATCATCAAACCCTTCCCGATGGTGCAATCTTAATTTTTTATGAAATCAGGGATGTTAGAATGCAAAATATTTTGGCACTGCATTTTACTGAAGGTAGAAGTACTTCTTTTAATTAGATTTAACTTCAAACGCTTGCTTGGCTTTCAAATACCAAAGTGTGGTATCTACTTTACCTGCTTTTTAAAGATGAAAAAATGTAGGATAAAAACCATGTGAAACTTCACAAATTTGAGAAGGTTCTAAAGATTATGGCAGACAATCTCACTGAATTTCTGAAAGCAGTGTTAGTTAGGTGATTGTTTATATGCTATATCCAGTATTGTTCGATCAGAAGTTCATGTTTAGTACTTCCTTAATAGAGTACGGATGTATTTTTGCAGCATATTCTTGACTTATTATTTTGTACCAGTATGCATGCAGTATGAGCACATATGTATTTCTTAAACTACTTTGCATATTAAGGTATATTAAACAGTAAGGAAGCCTGCTGTTGAGTCAGGTTAAGGTGCAGACTTGCTTCTGTGTAGGTGCCTTCATTTTAAGTCAGGTTTACCTGATGTCGTCAATATAGATCAAAACAGTAATTTGTGATGCATAGTCAGTATGTTTGGGCTGTTATTGATAAGAAGACCATAAGTTGCTGTATTGTATTATCATTAGCAAGTACTCTTGCTTTATTATTAATTTTCAGTAAGTTTTTTTAATTGTCACATAATTGCTGAATGCCCTGTTAGTTATCTCTCTATAAGTAATAGAGTTCTACATGTTGGAGATTAAAAAGATTGAAGCATTAGGATTATATGGTTTATAGCATGCCTGCTCTTATGTTGTTAAGTTAGCTTTAAATGCCTTAAAGGGAGGGGGGCTTCTGCTGCTTCCCTGGGGATATTATTTGTTATTTTTAAGAAATCTTATTTTAAAAAATGTAACATGTTGTCAGTATCCAGTATTTTCTTTTCATGTTATTAATTTGCACATTTAAAATGTCATGTTTCATAACATTGTTTTAAATAGCTTATGTGGGGTCTTCAAAATGTATGAGATTTCCCCCTTTCCTTTAAAAAAGAAAGGGGGGGGGAAATAAAGGTTGTATGTAGGTTTTGAATCAAGGAGCAGAGTTTGCCTTGGCTATAGATAGCCACTACTTTCCCTTTATCTTGGCAAAGTGTAGTTACAGACACTCACAGATGGGACCTGTGGTTCTGTAGGGCAATCAAGCACCTTAACTATTTGTTTATTCCTACGTCTTAGTCTGAAACTAAAAAAAAAAAAGATTACAGCAGGCATTTTCTAGTGCCTGTACTTAAAGTTGCATCAGCATTCCTATCAAGAAACTGTCTTCTAACGTTATCATTGGGCAGAGTTGTCCCCATGTTATAAACCTAGGAATTAATTATTTTACAAACCCTTAAAAGCAGTTAATTTTTTGCAGTGGTGTTTGTATAGATGAGAAATAATTAGAAAAAAAGACAAAGTATGTTATTTTAAGGTTTTTTTTTTTCTCCACCAAGATTGAAGTATAGCATTTGATGAGAGTGAAATTCAGTGATGGATTGTGTTTGTCTTGGACTTTTCAAGGGCTGAAATTTTTACCGATAATGAAAAACAATTTGTCAGACAATTAAGCCAAAATTTTTACTGAGGTTTTTATTTTTAAAACAGAGTTTAACAACTTGAGCTGAAAAGAACATTTATTACTTGCTGTAGTACAAGACGTTGACTGCTTCATACACAGAAATAGAGAGAAAACTGAGATAAAGCTGCATTTGCATTTGAAATATGTACGCCATGTGAGGCATAGAAACACGAAGGTATGTTCCTCCTGGCTACTTTAATTTTCTCTCCGTTGCCTTGCAAAAGTGGTCTGCGTAACATGCCCTTGCAGTGAGAATCAGAAATGGGCACAGTGCAAAACTCTCAACTCTGTTTCGGAAAGGTAAACGCTTCCCCCCGGTCATCTTGAAGCGCAGAGATGAAATTCCATCCCACTTAATTTCAGGGAGGTCTTTGTCATGAAATATATTGGGCCCAACATTTCACTTAGTTTATTTTGGTATTTTTCTCGATGCTGTAGGCATTGTAAGCCTGCATCTCATTCTTGTGTAATAAAGTAATATAAGTAACCCAAGGAATGCTGGCAGTTTGAAGCTGAAGACAGCTCAACAACTGCTGGTTTCAGCAGTTTGAGAATTTATTATCCTGAATGCGGGGTTCTGTATTAAGGTGGATGGGGCTATGTTTAGTTTGCACAGGAGGTTGACATGCAACGCCAAACTCGACTTGTCCTTACGTCACATCTTTGGACCTAGTTCTGTGGAATTGGTGACTGGTGTTTTTCAGTTTGTTTGTAGGTTGACTGGGGCACAGAAAGGTTATACATCCTATTTAAAATCTCTACAGCAAGTCTGTTTGACTCATGTCTGTTAGACCTCAAGGTACCCCAGGCTTCCATAACCCGGGGCGCGTAAAATCCAAGTCTGAATCTTTCCACCTGTAACATGGAAAGTATTTTTCTGCCTTTGTAAAGCATGTTGAGAGATAGGTGTCAGAGTGTGCTGTAAGTACTTCTCGTTACCAGTAGCACCGTGTAACTGCCAGGGAAGTGAAACAGAAAGATCGGTGGAGCCCAAACGCTAAATTGGGATGCACTGATCGATCCCATCTTTCTGTTTTGCTTCCTGAGCCTTAGCTTCTGCAAGAAGGGAACTCACGCATGGATGTTGAAAGGGTGCAACAGCAGAAACCACTCGCTGATCTGGGCTTTCAGGGCATCAGGACCCAGAGAGGTGCAACTCTGCTCTAGGTGCACGAATTCCTCCTGTACTGTTGAAAATTTTACCCTTAATCAACAGTTCACAAACAAAAATGTACGAGGAGAAGCAAGAGCTACTTGGCATGGCGTAGGAAATGAGCACTGGGCAGTAACCATCATTCGTAGCCTGTGATCTGTGGGTGACATGTTAACCTGTGTTTGGTTCAAGTATTGAATAAGACATGGTAATTTTGGGGTATTTCTGGAAAATAGTGGCAAGAAGAGAAGGTCAGTGCTTGTCTATGCTGAATGGTTTTAACACAAGAGCTGTAATTCCATAGGTGCAGGTTGCACCTTCATCAGAAACAGAGTGAGCTGTTCTGGTGCTCAGGGAAGACTGTCACTTTGAGTCTTTCCCAAGTACTTGTCAATGTACCGAAACCAAATGCAGTGAGGAAAAAAGAATTTTTTGCCTGTATAACAAAATTGCTGTGATAAGTGACTATTTAAAAGCATGTGTACTTCACAGGACAGTGCATTTGCTCTATTAATCTGTTATCTAGTCTTGATTTTGCCCACCTCTCTAACTCACTGCTTCGCTATACCCGTTAAAAAGTAAAGATACTGGCCTTGAAATTTTTACTGGAGCAAACCTTGCAGGACTGGATCAAATCTAGCAGAACTGGAAAAGAAGAAAGTGAAAATTCTCATTCATGTGACTATTATGAATTCATTCTGAACTTGATTTCCAAACATCCTATTTTGGGGCAGCGTTGGCCTTTCACTTCAAATCTTAAATATACTTGTGTATATTTCCCTAACCCCATTCGTTGTTCCCATTTCATTTTAATTCTCTCAATTTCCCACCATGTTTGAAGTTTCTGTAGATGTTTAGGTTGTTAAAGAATCAATCAGAGTTAAAGACAATTATAAGTGGACCTGCCAGGTAGGGACTGCTTCAGACCATCACTACTGTTAAGTAAGTCCGTGAGAGTCACGTTTCACCCTCTTAGAGTCCCTTTCCCCCAGTTTAGTGCTTTTGACAATTTCAGGTTTTCTCTGATATTCTATCTATCTATTAATCCCATTTATCAGTTATTTCCTGGTGGCTCATACTTCAGAAACTATTATTGTACCATTGTAGCACTGAAAATGTGCTGGCATCTGTGCAGAGTCATGCAGCGCGGTCGTGCCCACACGTTGAGTCACGCACTTGGGATACACCCTGCATTAAATGAACCGATGGAGGGGCCTCAACATAAGGCTGCAGCCCAGGAGTCTGCACCTTGCGGCAGGACTTCTCGCAGCCTGGAGCAGGGGCTGGAGCCCTAACGTTCACCTGCTCCCAGAATCCACGCGCTTGGGATGCTGGAAAAACTATGGGGCTGGTGCAGAAATATGGGAGTTGTCAGCGCTCTGTCAGGTGAGCAGGAGATGGGACGGCGGGTGGATGAATTTCTGCATGAATCTCACACAAAAACTATGAGGTCTGCAGGTCAGGACTTGGAAAACGATGTTAATCCCTTTCCTGTAGGGAATCTCCTTGTGGGCTGGTGTTCTGTGTCAGCTATAAGCTCAGTCGTAGTTAACGAAGAGGTTCAAGGAAACAAATGAAGAGTGGAGGGGAAATAAAGGGCTATGAAGATGGGTCCACAATTAAGACTAAGTAGTTTTGTTCTTGCAGCAGAGATTTCAGTGCTGGTGTAGTACTCTACTCTCCCTGGTATGGCAGTACTTACTGTAAATACAGAATTTGAACAACTTGGCTGTAATTTAAGGTAGAATTAAAAAGCTTTAAGAGCTGTAGTTCTTGAGGTAGGTTTTCTCTTTGTTCCAAACGATTGGTAGTAATAGAAGCTATTATTAGCAGGGAAGTGAAAATGAAAGAATAGGGAGAAATAAAAAATAAAACTAAGAACCTAATGTCTTTAAAATCAGTTTTTATGTGCAATGGGACCAATTATGGTTATTGTATCGTTACAGTGCAGAGTTGAAGTTACTTAGAATGCCCTAATTCTGCTTCTCCAGATCCAACATGTTTGGCTTATGTTTATGGTCAGTGATCAGTCGAGAATTTCCTGACTATAATACTTGGGTTTGGTGATTTCTAATACCATGAATCACCAGCATAAACACAACCTTAATTTCATCTTACTGTACCCATTCTCTAGGAAAATAAACCACTGTGCATAGAAGTGCTTGTAGATTTGTTCTCTTACTGTGTAGATTTAAGGGCTTTTTATGGTTCTGATGGAGAAGGAGCCGGCTGTGCCTGAAGCTGACTGAAGAAAAAAAAAAAGTGCTGGGACTTGGCTGAGGGAGCAAGAGGTGAATATGAGAGAGAGGAAGATGATGGAAATAAGAGCCCCGTGAGCAGGTGGAGTGAGCCTGAGCAGTTACTGCAGGAGAGGGACAGACAGACCAACAGTAACAAGGAATATTCCCACGGTAACACCACATTCTGCATGTGAAAGGCTGTGGTAGGTCCTTTCTGCTGTTATTCTTCCCACTGGAGAGAATTTGGAAGTGGGATTTTTTCTAACTAGGCCCTCAGTAGGGGAAAGCAAAAAGAAGGAAGATTTGAATGCTCTGACTTAGTCCATCTCTTTGATTGTGCAAGAATCTGGTGATTGCCATGCGCGGTGCTGGGTCCCGTTACTGTTTTCGTTCCGTGAAGGGGGATAGGGAACCTCAAAGCTTGGCACCACAGGAGGACAAAATATGGGACCTTGAAGTTTTTTTCCTCTGAGGCTACCTGGCTCTTTCCTCCTTGCAAACACCTGCTGATTGCTTCTGTTGTTCGTTACATGGGTTTGCAGAGTTGGAACTGCCGTTTCCCATGAGGCTTGAGGGTCTCGTGGCCAGTGGTTTGTTCTCCAGCCTTCAGCTGTAGCTGTTACTAATGAGCGTGTTCCTCCACCACTGGCAGCCTTAACCATACAAGGTATTCCTAAGTTGAGTTTTCTCCTTACTCCAAGCAGTTGGGTTTCTTCTTAGAAGAAGAAACCTTCAGAGGTTGTAGTGCAGGAATAGGTACGTAACAGTAGCTTTACAGTACTCTGTAGTTGGACTTCATGGTATTTTGTAGCCAAGATGTGTTACATATGTGCCATCATTATTTTGGGAAACCGAGGGAACAAAGGCTGGCTCAGCATAACAAAATAGAGCCTCAAGGTTTGTTTCTCAGCTTCACCTCCTGTGAACCAGAAGAATATTCTGCATAACAGAACGGATCTTCTCCTTCACTGGCCCAGCTTGATACAGAGACAGAGACAAGGATGAACTTTGTCAGAGGAGAAGCTGACTTCCGTGATGTGTTTGCATTCATGGTAAATGACCATAGGTTGATTGATGTGACTTATTGCTTAGGATTTTTAACCCATGACTATTAAGGTGAAACTGCACATATTTTTCCAAGTTGGATTTTAGTGCTGCACCACATGCTTTCCTCAGATAAAATTCTAATATATCTACATTTTTAATACAATAACAAAATAGTTCATTATTTTTTGTCTCCAATAGACAAGAAAATATATAATGAAGAGTGTGTATTTAAAGTACAATAAACTGTATGTGGTTATAGTCATGTTGGAGCCATGTATTTGGAAACTGAGTAAATTTAGGGTTTCTACTACAGAGAATATGTGAATGACATAAAGAAATAGCTTTATCCCTACCCTTAAGTGGCACTTTGAAGAGGAAAACATAAAAAAATAGAAAAACCTGCTGAATATCTTTACAATATATTTTAATATAGTTTCAGGACAAGGTATAATTATATTTGTTTCATATACTACAGGGCAGAGGTTGCATTATGAGGCTGTGGTCTACAGGAGCACATGAAAACTCCGCTGTGCTCCTTGGCTCATGGGGTTCAGCATGGAACCTTCCAACTCCAGTATGGAAGGCAAATATGGTAGCACGAGTCAGTGCCACTAAATCCTGCTGAGAGACCAGAGCGGTGAGGTTTAAACCTAAATATGTCTGAGCAACCTGCAGGTACAAATGTAGATTCAAATACAGTAGAAACAGCTGTATGACTGCCAGTGGTAGACCATGTAGGCATGTGTTCCCATGTGTCAGGAATGTTAGTATTGCATGTGAGAAACTAAACGCCTTATTTCACAGATTTTAATTTTTTCATAAATGTTTAATTTGGGGATAGTTATAAAATTCTCCTCTTGCACTTTGTTCTGTTATGGATTCTTAAAATACACTTTTAGTTTGGAGCCTCTTTGGTTCAAAAGCAAACAAAAATCTCTCTTAAGATATTCAGAAACAACAAAAAAGAAAAAATTGGAAAGCAATATCTTAAATAAGTTAAAGTGGAAATTTCAATTCTAAAACCTTTTTTTTAATTAATATATATATAAAAAAATGAAAGCACCATAGCAGCTGAAAAGAGCTGCTGAGCCTTGACTCATCGTTGGCTGGTGATGGGGACATTTTCGAAGTGACAGAATGTGAAGCAAGGGAGAAGCAAAAACCAGTTCTTCAGTTTCTTGTGCAACCAGTCTGCCAGGGAGAAGGCTACAGACTGTGTTGTTTTCCACTTATTAAACTAACAAAATGCTAATCAGCTTTGTGGAAGGATTTGTAGTAGATAATGTTACCCCTGTCACCGTGGCACCACTGAAGAGTTATTGGGTGTGTTAGCCTGAGCCACTTTAAATTAGATGATTGAAACACTTATATGTGACAATCACTCACTATATTGCACCTCACTTTCTTTTAAAACAGATTAAATTTTGTTCATTGGCTAATTTCAGTTCTGTGGCCATTCAGGGCAAGGAAAAGAATGATTTTAAACTCCTTATTGGGTTGGGACAAATCCTGTGATACAGCTGCGGTTGTATGCCAGACTCAGCGTCATCCCACAGCTGAGCTGCTGTGTAGTTTACAGTCATCAAATTAGTCTTCCAGTGCTGGAAACATCCATTTTTGAGTTAATTTTGAATCAAAATGCATGGTCTTCTGTGGTGAATGACAAATCCATCAATCTTCTGTGCATTCCCCTGGCTTGGGTCTGCTCTCTGCTGCAAGGAAGTATCTGTCTCTCCAAAGAGCTTTTGCAAGTTGTACCCTGCTGTGAACTCCTTGCTTGCCACTTCTTTTTCTACCTCCCTCCCCGCTCCATCCTGCTGATTTTTTTAATTTTTTTTTTTTTCCCCAAGCAGAGGATGCTCCCATTCCTCTGGGAGAAGCAGACTTCCCTCTTCCTCCTGGAGATGCCCACCTGATCCAAAGTATGGTAGCCAGGACCACTTAGAAGGACCACCTTCCTTTCTACTGCCCAGTAGAAAAAAAATAATTCAACTTTCTTTTTTAAAGCAAAACGTACTGTATTTGCACAGGAAACAAATGAAATGGTTAGAGCCACCTTTCCAGGATCAGTTAGTGGTCATTAGTTCACCTCTTGCTGACAGCTCTCTGTCCGAGCTCTCTGGTAGCAGATCAATCCAAAGGCTTTATCGGCTTTGAGTCTTAGGCTGTATAAAGTGCTTCTAGAAGGTTTTGATTTAAAATTGCCCATTTTTAAACTCAGTTGTTACAAGGCAAAATCTGAGTGGATATCCACTATTCAAGCAAAAGACTGGAACACGATGTGGGGGCTGTCAGACTTTTTTTTTTTTTAAGAAACAAGTTTTACAGAACTGCAGATGCTATAGACACTGCACTATATTTCTAAAAAGCATATTTTTCCCTTCTGACACCCTCTCCCTATCAAGGTCTTGCTGTGGCAGTGAGCTCTGCTGTGTAAAATTTAGATCAGGTCCAAGAGATACAACAAACTGCATTTCCAGCACGTTTGCATTCTGGGGACGCAGAGGGTTTTTTGTTTCTTTGTGCATTCTCTCCTTTCCCCTAGAACCCCAAATTTCAGATATTTTTTTTTTCTACAACACTTCTGGTGAAATCACGGCTGATGTTTTTCCTTAAAATTCTTAAAAAGTGGGAGAGCCATCCTCATCCATCTCGCTCTTCGAGCCTCCTCTTATTTTTCTTCTCACTAAAATGCGGTATCCCGTTCCTGGCACTTTACTGAAGCAAGCTTAAAATAATACCAAGGTAGTTGAGTGCCTGACAGAAGAATAAATTCATTGCTGAGTTAGGACCGATTTGATTTAAAATAAATTAAATGGCTCTAAATGTAAGAATGCAAAAACATGACATACCTCATACTCGGATCCGTTTTATGGTATTCACCCCATAATCCTTTTATTCAGATACGCACGACCTATGAATTATCAGCAATGGACAGCCTAACACTGCTGTGAGTAGGGAATTTAAACTCCACATTTTATTTAACAAAACCTTTTTGTGGGTATTGGATGGGATCTTTTACTCTGCTTGCTTAGACTGAAGGTTCAGCGTTGCTGTTTTTAATACTTACTGCTGAACAATGTGGGAAGGAATGAATTGAAAATAGCTAACTTTGTATTTGTGATGACTAAGAATTCCATTCTGCAGAAATTTGCCTTCTGATGAGTTTGCAATATTCTTTCAATGGACAGCACAGTTGTATTTTTGGTGGAATAACAAGATTAATATGGTGAAAAATACAAATATAATAGGTATTGTATCTTTCTTGGGTTTTGATGAATGGATTGTCCTGTCCAGTTCAGATTAACTACTCGATTTATTTTCAATTGATGTCAATAAAGCTGGTAACTGTGAAGGAGGTTCAACTTAATGTTCAACTTTGAGCAGCCTGGTCTATTGGGAGGTGTCCTTGCCCACGGCAGGGGGGGTTGGAACTAGATGATCTTTAAGGTCCCTTCCAACCCAAACCATTCCATGATTCTGTTTAGGTATTAAAACTGTAGTCCTGATAACACAAACCAGTAGTCGCTTAACTGACTTGTCCTGTACCAGTGATACTAATGTCCTTCTGTCCATTCAGGTAATATCAAGATAAACTGGTCTGTGAGCAGATATTAATAAAGCCTGTTCTACTATGAATATGCACCCTATGTTGCGATTTCTCTTACCCACCACAATTATTTAATAGAAATCTAATTATCCTTGAGATCACCGTCTCTGTCAGATCTCATTGAAGTGCACAGAATGGTTGAACAGTTATTTGAGTGGGACTGATGTACAGCTGATGGGCAACAGCATCATAGCAAGCAAGGAAATGAGTTAAAATAATATTTGAAAATAATTTGAATAATTTCAAAATAATATTTGGAACAGAAATGAGTCTGAAAGCCAAAACACACCTGCATCTCCATCAGAAGTTCACCAGGGCTTCCTAGGGTGGCCACACTTCAGGGTTTTGGTGGTTATCGTATAGACATGTAGAGGCTGCAAAAGCCGTTTTAGTCTTTCCTTGGCTGTAATGAAAATGTGGACTACTGTATAATTCATTTGGTTCAGGCTCCTCTTCAAAATACTCAACTGGAAAAAAAGTAGTAATCAATTACAGTGGGATAAGAAAACCTACACAAGTAAAGTTGGGTTTTCTTTTTTCTCACTTCCTTCAGTTTGAGAATAACAACTAAATGTGGTCAGGAATTTTTCTACATTTCTGGAAAATTCAAATTCATTAAAAAATAGTACAGACGTTACCTATATCAGAGCTTTGAATTAAACACCTGCCGTTTGCATATGGTGCCTGAGAATGAGATTCAGTGAGCTCCCCACACAGAAGGAAGGGAGAAACCTAGCAAGGTCCTGAGAAGAAAGGAGCAGTATCTTAAAATGTGTCTCTCTCAGAAACTTCAGAGCCTTCCTCTGGGTGGCAAGGATGCCTTCTTTCACTTCCATTAGCAGGCTTTTTAAAGGAAGCTGGTTAGCCTAAGATAGAATAGCTTTTAAAGACTAGTGAATAAATAGGTGATAATATCTCCATTCTCTCTTTGCAAATAAGTCCCTGCTTATCCCCTAATTAGGGTAGCAGAAGGGAAAGCGAGCCCGTGTCTCTCAAGGCACTATGATATTTATCAAGGTAGACTATATTCTACAGGAGGGTGCTCAGTCCTTACCCTCAAAGAGACTGAAAGCTGCTTGGATCCACCTTTTGGAGGAAGAGAAAGTAAGAGCAGGAAAGTGGCTTTCCTGTCACACCTACCAGAAGATGTACTTCCTCCTGCAAGGAGACATTGGATTAAACAAAACTAACAAATAAAACAAAAGAAAAAAGTGATGGAGGCATTATTTGGAGAAGAGAAGGCTCCAGGGAGACCTTAAAGCCCCTTCCAGTACCTAAAGAGGGCCTACAGGAAAGGTGGAGAAGGACTCTTAATCAGGGAGTGGAGCGATAGGACAAGGGGTAGTGGTTTTAAACTGAAAGAGGGGAGATTTAGATTAGATACTAGGAAGAAATTCTTTACTCTGAGGGTGGCGAGGCACTGGAACAGGCTGTCTAGAGAAGCTGTGGCTGCCCCATCCCTGGAGGTGTTCAAGGCCAGGCTGGACGGGGCTTTGAGCAGCCTGGTCTATTGGGAGGTGTCCCTGCCCAGGGCAGGGGCGTTGGAACTAGATGATCTTCTAAGGTCCCTTCTAACCCGAACCATTCTATGATTGTATCATTGCAAGGATTTTTTTTCCTCTTTCTTTGACCTTAGTCAAAGGTGTGTGAAAACCACATCCTGGATTGGACCCTTCAGCAGAAATCAATGAAGGAATGCCTAGACTTGTATCCCGAGAGAGCCCATACATGGATTAGGAGCTCAGGTGCTCTGGGAGGCGTGCTCCAAACCAGACTAAAGGGAATTTGTGTTCTTAAAACATAAGGACTACTTGCATCATGTGTCTTTCAGTGTGGTTTTAGAGGTTATAGATTTAGGATCCAGGCATCTGTTATGAGCCTGTGGAAAAACTGTATTTGCTGTCTCTCAAGCTCTCCCTGCTCTTTTGTTGTTTTCTTTAGCAGATGGATACCAGGAAAAGCTACCCGGTATCTTCCTGGTATGTAGGATTGCTCATACTGAATGCTTCCTAGTATTCTTCCTTAGTTGTTTGTCTGTTTGTTTGTTTGTTTGTTTCAGAAGGTCCCATGATAATCCCTAGGAATTTTCACAGCTGACGGTATCATATTGTTTAGTAAGTTTTTCCTAATACACAAAGTTTTCCTAATTCCTTCCTGTTATGTTTAGCTATCTTCTTTTCTATCACTCTTGAGACACTTTGGTTTAGGCTGCATTATTTGCCTGTTCCTGGGGACTTCTTCCTCAAAGAACTATGATGTTAGCATTGTGAGTCACAGCAAGTTTTGCCTCATTATTGATCTTTTCTACTGATCATGTGTGTTTGGAGTAACTTACATCTTTTTTTCTTCCCTCTTTCCTGTCGGTTTACACGGAAGACCTTAATGGAAAGATATCCGCAGTGCTGACCCAACTTGTTAGGGTTAAAAGATACCGTCTAAGCATAGAGGACTCTTGGAGGATTTGGCAATTTTGCAGATGAAGAAAATGGGCTAGATTCAGGAGGAAGACGTTATATTCTGAATAATTCTCTTGGAATATTTTTTCTACTTCAGACTGCAATGCTTTCACTAACAAATCTTTTTTTTTCTTTTTATCCATCTCTGGGCACACTATCTAGGCAGTTTGGATATTTTTTTTTGGACATCAGCAGTCAGCCCATGGGGATGGGACGCTATGCATGTTACGTGTATATTCTGAAGACGTGAACTACGCGACTATATTAGCACTATGCACAAGTTAACAAGCACAACACCAAAAGGCAGGATAAGTACAGGTTTTGATCAGCTCAGAGCTCCGGGAGAACACTCTCATATCCAGCTAGAAACATTACCAGTCTCCCTGACGTATTACTTCCATTGCAAGCTCTTCAGGGGTGCCTTCTGCTTCGTGTACAGGGCTGAGCAGGCATCCGTGCTCTGAGTAAATACAGTAGTGGCTGAAAAGAAAAATAACAGCAGGAATTACACATAAACAGGTTGTATATCTAAATATTTTGCTCAGTCTCTAATTTCTGATTAAAGAAATATCCCATGAATTCCCGAGGGACACGTTTCTTTGCAAGCAGTGACAACCTTTGTAGCTGTCAGTGTGTAAGAAAAGCTTCTGTTGAAAGATGCTATAAAAAAAATCACGTTCTGTTGGTATAAACCTGTTATTGCTTCAGATTTCCTATTCGTGAAAGAAATACATTTGGAGTAGTCTGTACAATAGGCCTTTTACCGGGAACCACCTCCTGTTTCTCATACAAGTCATCATCTTTAATAGATAAACTTTCCATTAAGAGCTAGGCAAGCTGCTAGTTTTTCTTGCAGTAGTCAGAAATAAGAACAATAAACGTGTGGGAGAAATTCATCAATTTGGTTAGAAACATCAAGGTGCATGCCTATCTGAAATATAGACAGCGCGGTTCAGAGAAGGCTCCAAGTATAGAATTATTGACCCTGGGGGATAAGATACAGAATAACCTTCCTACGCTGTACTTTGTCAATTTTAAGTAGTGTTTGCAAGGGGAATAGTTTAACTCATCCTCCTCAGCAAAAATTTAATAGTAGATGCATCAGAGCTTTTCCTAATTTTTTTTTTCCTTTTATAAATTACACTGCTCTAAAAGTGTATTAATGTTCTATGCATTTACTAATGTTCTGTAAGACAGTACAAATAAATACAACTGATTGATGTAATTCATAAAAGTACATAAACGTGTCCTTCTTTCTGACCTGGTCGCTCATTTTCTGATTGCTGTCTCAATTCTGGGACCAACTGGTCGAGCTTTTTATGGTGTGTCGCAATCCTGAAAGGAATGGGGTCTGCAATACTACATCCATGTCTAGGATGAAAGACTAAGTCAGTAGATCACAGTGAATCTTTTTTTATCTTTGTAAATATAAATACAATTCTCAAAAGTTAACTTTTGAGGTAGATTCTTCTTTCACATGGTGCTAATAGTATGTGTATGTATTACATACACATGTATGTCTGCATAGTATGTCTGCACCGGGGGTATTTTTAAGTCTATCAGAAAAAAAAAATCTGTTTTCTTCAAAATGCTTTTCAGCCATCTATTCAAGAAGTGCACTGTCTTCCAGACAACTCCAATAGGAAGCACCCCGTGTCTAGCTGTATTACCAAGCAAGGAAGAACATCTCATCCTATGAGACATTCAGTATATCTATGTAAGACAGTGTCCTGGGAAGTTCGCAGATGAAAGCTGTCCTTTAAGTCTACCACACGATACAAATATGACTTGTGTTTTAAGGACTGCATACATTAGAAATGAGGGGAAAAAAATTGCTAAATTAATTTATATACTGCCATTCAAAGCCTGTAATTGAGATAATTGACCTTGAGTCATCATGTTTAAAAAATAAAGCTGCTAGGGAATTATTTTTTTTTCTTTTAAAATGGATCTTATCTAGTGTTTTGGTGCAAGCGTTTCTTGGATGAAGGAAAGATAGTGTATGGGAAGAGTGGGAGGAAGGCAGCGGCAGTCCCTTTTCTGGTAGCCATGCCTGCTTAACCATCCTCCCACTGACACTGCACTGCTGGCATAAGTATGGGCTTTGAGGGGTAAAAGCACACTACTCATACTGAGAAGCAGCAGCTAACTTAATACTCAGCACCCAGCAGTGTCTGTTGAATTGAAAGTTATATTTTCATTAATACGGAAATTTTGCGTGTTTAATAACACCCCTCCTTCTGATTCTTCAAACCCAACAGCAACAACTTTCAACCACGTATTTTGGAAATAACTTTATAATGAAATTTGAAACAAACAAGATTGTTTAAATCATCTTCTTTGGGAAGATTAGGTTTTGGTGGTTTTAGTTTGTTTATACTGTGTTTTCCAGTAAACTACGTCAAAAATTTTTAGTAATGGTAGTGATTATGAAAATTTCAGCCTACAAAATCCTTCTGTGAATTCAGTCTGTAGTCCTACAGAAGAATGGGACTCTGTTTGTTACTGACCTCCAGTTAGAGTACGACTCATTAACGACTCCCTTCTGAGCCTGAATCCAGCTGCTTTTTCACCCAAACAGTAGTCCATTCGTCAAGGCAGTAACATCCCAACTTGGAGACAGAGATGCTTGGGACACTGTGTCAAAAACCTTGATAAAGTAGATGACATTCCTCTGCTCTCCCCTCATCCACAGATCTAGTCTTTTGATAAATATTTGGCAATCAGTTTAGTCAAGCATGGTAAATTTAGTAAATCCATGGTAAATCCATGCTGGCTATTCCCAGTCATCATCTTCCCCTTCATGTGCCCAGATATGACTTCAGAGAGGATTTGCTCCATGATTTCCCCAGGGGCTGAAGTGAGTCTGAGCAGCTGGTAATCTCCCGGATTGTTTTTAGCCTTTTTTTTTTTTTAAAAAGGTCACTACATTTGGGTTTTTCCTGGTCATCAGGGACCTCCCCCAGTCTCCGAAACCTTTCAAACTTGATAGTGAACAGCCTCATAACGACATCAGCCAGCTCTTTCAGCACACTTGAATGATACCCATCCATCCCTGTGGACTATGTATGGGATCAGATTGCGCAGGGCATCCCTGTCTCAATTCTCCTCTGCAACCGATTGTAAGGATTATGTAGGGAATAGAATCAAAACTTCAGAGGACTTGAATTAGTTGCACTTAGTTGTGCAAGAGTCAAATGCATCCTTTAAGGTTCAATACTGTATCACTGAGACAGGCACCACTGTTTGTGTTTAGTAATGGATGCTAAATGATCATTAACCCAAAATGTGAATAATCATCTGCAAAGGAATAGCTGCCGTTCACAATTTTTTCTCTAAATTAGCTAGAAGGACATGACGGTTCACTTCAAGTCTTTTTAGGAGATCTAAGTTTTCCTTATAAGGGTAGGCCTTGAGTTTGGTCTTCCAATATTGCAAAAGAGAATGGCCTTGTGGAGACAGAAGGAAAAGCGCTTCTTGGGCATTGGAATTGTTCCTTGCTCCAGGAAGGGGATGCTCCAGGGGGGAGCAGCAACGTGCATCCTCTTGGTGACTCTGGAGCACCAGCCCCGTAAGAACCGCTTCATTCTCCTGTCTTTCTCTATCCCCATGTAGTCTGAACACTGTAGGCTTTTCCCTGAAGTCTACATCAGCAGTGTGCAAGATTCAGCAAAAGTTTCAAGAACAGCAATACTGATTATTATTTTCTTTGCTGTGTTACATTTTAGCAATACCCACAGACAGAGAAATAATGTATCCTTAAGGCGGACACAGGAAGATGATTTGTAATTCTTTGTAAATCTCATATTTCTGAATTCAGCCAGTGTTTTAAGGACAGCAAGCACAGAGGTAAAACTGCCAGCCTGTGCTTCGAGTCAGACTAACAACTTTTGCTCCTGGAAAAACGATTTGCATTTTTAATCATCTATTAGTTTGTGTCCTACATATTAAGGACTTGTAGATAAATTATTAAGTTGAGAAAATCTAGATAGGCAAATGAACCTCAAAGCAATTATAACACCTGAAAATTTATCAAGTGTAGTGATATTTTTCAGCTATAGAAAGAAATTATCGTTAACCATTGTCAGGCACTTGCAGTTTTCTACCATACGGGAACTTCATTGTCCCCTCAGTTTGTTAGCTGATGTAGTGACAAGCTGCAGAGAGATGACAGATTTAGCTAAGGATTTGGAGTCTGAACACCTGTGCAGTGTCATGCATTTAAAAATAGAACGTGACAGCAAAACACATCAACCCTCTAATGTCCAAATGGAAACCACAGGGGTTTTTCCTTCAACTTTTATCCAGAGAAATAGCTTTCAGTCATCACTGTCCAAGTGAAAATACAAAGCAAAAGCTGTTGTGTTGAGGTCCAAAATCAATAGGAACAAATCAGAGTGGTAGGTACAGGTGCACCAAAAATATTCAGTAATTACCATTTCTTTCTTCTCAGTGATGGTCTGATGGCCCGCATCTTTGAGGGATGCAGATTATCAATGTTCAGTAGCAATTTCTTCAGCAAAAATATTCAGTAATTACCATTTCTTTCTTCTCAATGGTGTTCTGATGGCCTGCATCTTGAGGGGTGCAGATTATCAACGTTCAGTAGTAATTTCTTCAGGAAGCACTTGCTGGCAGGTTAGAAGAGGACTATCAACTAAAGCTACTTTGCATACCTTGACTCCTCTATGACTCATTCAACCCTCCAATGAAGCTAACAAAAACCAACCAAAATATTTTTTGTGTTGCAAAACCTTCCTTATGGGAGAAAAAGGCAAAAAACAGGGGCAGAAGGATAAAATTGCTTGATTACTGGGTTAGATGCGTGCACTATGCTCTCCTCTGGAGGAGCCTACGTCATTGCCAGTATTTGAAGGGAACATCTCTACTTCCCATCTCCTTTAATAGTATCCTTGAATCGTTAATCAAAACTAAAGCACGTAATCTTTATTTTTACAGAGGGAAATAGGTTTCCCAGTGTCTGAGATGCTAAGCCCGTGCAGTCCCCGCCGGCTGCCAGCATGCTCTGCTCCGGGCAGCACCGCGGGCTGACATCCAACCCAGTTCATCCCCCTTTTCCCATTGCAGGATGCTAACCTTCCAGCACATGCTTTTTCTTCAGCAAAACCTTTGTTTTTGAAGGTCGTATGATTTTTCTTCATATTGGGTTGAATAATTCTGAGAGGGGTTTTTGGCCTCTTTTCTATTGCAGTCCTATTAATTGTGTTTAAAAGGATGTTTATTCAATGTTTTGGGACAACAGTTTTATGTGATTGTGTGGTGGACAATTAAGGAAGGTCCGTATTTAGCTCTTCTGTGCTTTCATGTATGTATGAGAAAGACAGAAATGTACTTTAAACTCAGATAAGAATTAGTATTTTAGATGATAAAAGCGATCACACATGAATGGGTTGCTTCTTAAAATCAATGAAATAAATTAGACTCCCTGTTTAGGAGCATCTGGCACCCTTAGAACCTAGATCATATAATGATATCTCTGTTTATTAAAAAGAATTATGTACCAATTTCTTTCAAGATGATTGGCGTAGCAACTTAATTGGACTATGCAGTATACCACAGCAAAAAAAAAAAAAAAATTAATTAGTTCATTCATTTGTGGATGACTGGAAGCACTGCACATCATGCTTGGCTTCTTTAAAGGTGTGCAGCCATTTGATCCTGCAAGGAATCAACTTGCACTTTTCAACTTCCACAGAAACCATCTTCACACCTACAGGACCGTCAGCACCACGCTGATGTTCAGGCATTGGGCCCCAGTCAAAGTCCACAGAAACCAGGAAGAAGTTTCCTTTGAATCCAAAGGGTGCTCGATGGCTCCTTGCAGGCGAAGAACCTTCCTGGAGAAACAGCAAGACAAAAATGTGCTTTGAAGAATAAAGCTCATTTTCCCCCACTGTGGTCTTTTTTTTTCCCTTTAGCTGAAACTCCCA
>VYZM01018309.1:4573-31126 GCA_013398915.1 Dromas ardeola
TTTTTCTCTAATAGGACTAAATTCATTTGATGGACCTAGTTTGTGAGCTGCTTCTGTAAAGCCACCGTATGGTGCATCAGGGCAGCATCTGGACAAAATGCTTCACAGAAGTATATAGTATCGCTGGGAAACCTACCTCATAAACCAAAATGAAGATCTAAAATGCGGAAAAAGGCCACCTTCCATAGTATGTCCAGCTCTGAAGTTCTTAACTCTTTTTAAAAAGATGTTTCATGAAGGCAACCCTTGGGCAAATTCACCGTATATAAAAATAATCAGACTTAACAACTTTTGGACTACTGCTGGCAATGCCTTTGGAAGCTTCTCCCTTAAGACGAAATCCAGTATTGATTACCGAAGTTTTGATTACTTTGGCAGATTTACACCAGAGTGTGTTTGTTCCACCAAAAGCACATTTTCCCATCTGTACTTTAAAAAAAAAAAAAAAACTATTAAAGAATTGAAGAATTTCAAGTGTGAACGTGTTTTTGTTTTTCCCAGTCATTTTTTTCTTACCAGTAGAGTCTGTCAGGAAGAAATTTAGAAAATTAAACTTCTTACATATCTAGTCTAATTTCCATCTAAAGTATTGCATATGTTCTTTCCTGCTACTGGTTAACTTGGTCCAGACTTGGGTCTGCTCTTCTTCCACTCAAGGACTTGAGTCCATGGTGATTACACAAGGAAAATAGTACTCATGGGAACACAGTGAAGATGCAAGATGTAAAGATCAACTAATCGAGAATCTGGAGAGACAAAGAAGAGAAAGTAATTACCTTATCTACTTTTCAAACAGTTCCTCCTTTCATTTGAATAGAAACAAGCTTATGGTGACCCAATACAGCTGGTAGTGAAATGGCAGTATAGTTTTGACCTGAGTGGGAGTTATACACTTCAAAAGATAATTTAAGCAGGGTGTTGGTACTCCTCAGGAAACAAAGTATGAGCAGTGCTCGTACATCTGTACCACCTATAGTTTGCTTAAAAAAGCAAATAAAATGAACATCGTGCTCAAAATGTTACAAATTCATTGTAATGGAGGACAACAGTTCTGTAGCACTCCAAGCATGTTCTCACCACACTGAAGCAGCTACCATGCTGGATGGGGGAGTTTGATTGCGGTTGTAAAGCGTCAGTCTTCACACCCATGGTTCATTGGAAAACTGAGTTTTGGACCCTTAGACTTATTTTATCACTCACACTTATTTGTGTCAGGTCAAACCTGATACAAATCCTGTGTGAGAGCTGGCATAGTTACTCATTGTGTTCCCCACAGGAGAAAGTACAGCTGCTTTTGTAGACTCATTCTGGTTGGAAACAACCTCAGGAGGTCATTTGATCTAACTTTCTTTCGAAGCAGGGTCGACTGAACTCAGACCACCCTGCGTCAATGGCACATTTGGATTTCTGCAGCATGCAGGAGGTATCTCAGTAAATAAGCCAGAGTTTCTATGAGTTGTATCTTCATAAATTAGAATGTCTTTAGTAAATCATGTGTTCCCCCTGGAAGAATGGGGATAATGGAAAAATCCAACTTGCCTTCCCTGTTGTGTGCAGTTATTCTTCAAGGGTGTGGTACTGCATCATGGCCGGTTACAAAGAGTGCGTTGACCTGTTTGTATGGCTTCCTTCATTCTCAGATGCCTGGTTGCTGAAGTGGCTGGCTGCATGGTTGTCTAAGTGGCGCTCGAGTAGCAATATCTTCCAGCGCTGTTAGGAGGTGATTAAGATTCAGTTAGGGTCTAAGTTGATTTTCTTTTGAAAATAGCTTCTAAAATATTAATTTAGAAGCCATATTCATGAAATACAGGCTTCGTGTTGCTGTTTAGAGATGTGCCCTAAGTGATGAACGATTGAGCTCTGTCGTGCTAAGGCAACTTGCCCATTACGTGGGACAGCAGACCCTACTCATATTCATGGCCTGTGAGTGGTCAGGGATTTGTTTGCAAAATGTTTACAAGATCAGGAAAGTCTTCAGGAACAACTGCTTATGCGTGCAAGTCTAGAGTACTTCCATAGGAAAATATAGATAAAAGGCAATAAAAATTGTCATCTACTAAATTTGCATGGTATGAAATAAGGTTGAGAAACTGATCATTCTGAATGAGTAGAAGTCTTACAGCTCAGTTTGAACCTCTGAGTTTGTTTTGGTTTTCTATTCAGTGCATCTGCATCATGCTCCCTTGCAAACAGCAAGTTCCATGTTCATACTCCTTGAGACAAAATTTTTACGAGTGTGGATACCTTCCAGGTAATTTGACAGTACAGGGGAAGTTTAATAAGTCATAGCTACCCTTTAAAGAACAAGAGCAATTCTGAAATTCCAAATGCCTAAAGATATCTACAGCAATTTAGTGGAAATTGGATTTGAGTGGGGATTATCATGGAGGCTGTCCTTTGATTCCTATGGCTCTTCTGGGCATCTGAGGATAGTTAAGAGAACTGTTCAAGGTACCTGAGCGTAACAGGCCTATTGCCAGTGAGGGTTTGAGGGTGATACTTTGAGGGTGACAGAGCACTGGAACAGGCTGCCTAGAGAGGTGTGGAGTCTACTCCTTTGGAGATACTCAAAACCCGCCTGGATGCGTTCCTGTCCAGCCTGCTCCAGGGGAACCTGCTTCAGAAGGGGGATTGGATTAGATGATCTCCAAGGTCCCTTACAACCCCTACCGTTCTGTGATTCTGTTGGTGGCACTGATAGGTAAGATGGCCATGCAGGGAAAACATGTCCTTCTGAGGAATTCCACTGTTCTGCACTGATGTTCAAATCCAAGCTCTGAAGGAAATGTGTTCTTTTTTTGTGTTACCATCTAGCATGAGTCTGTTACTGTTTAGTCAGATTACGTTGTTCCAGATTAAGTAAGTAAAACTTTTTTTATTCTTTCTGTAAGTTGTTTATCACTGCTTAATTCTGTTTGTATAGAGCGAGTGTTCGGATACTTTGGCCATGGAAATTAATATATTATACTTTAAAACTCTAGTACTCTTTTCTAATGCAAGCAGCCAATTTCTACCTACAGTAAGCTTATCTTTGTGTCTTCCTCCTCCTCTACCCCAATGAGCAAATGCAAAACAGAAAGATTCAGGGTGTCACTCTGAATATGAAACTGGAATCACTTGGCACAGATACAGTGATAATGGTTTGAGAACAGCAAAGGGAAAAGTGCTCACAGAGGGCCTGGATCCACTGGCTTAGAGCACTATTTAGATAAGTGCTACTGTGGTCTGTCTTTCCCCTTCCAGTGGCATTACTGCTTGTCTGACCTCATGGTGAACTGGATTAAAGAATCAAAATCAACAGGAAATTTCACTTTTTTGTCTTTTTATTTTGGCAGAGTTAGTTTTCTGCTTGTTTAAATTCCTGCACAGTTCCACCATGCGATCAGCTGAACGCCAGTGCTGGCACAAGGAGGCTGCATGTGGTCAGCACAGAGGAAGAAGGCAGAGTCCCTGCAGCATCCCAAACATAAATGGGTTTAAGTTGTGTCTTAAAAGTCCCCAGTTCTACAGTGGGGGGGACACTCGAGTGTCTTGCTTTGTCTTGTTTTGCAGGTCCACCCTACTTCTCTCTTTCTGCTCTTTTTACTTGGCTAACTCTTATGACTTTCCTAATACTGAAATGGTTCTTGGAGTTGTTGACATGCACTAAAATAGTTGGGGATGCTACTTCCCATGGTTCCTGCTTTTGGTGGTGCAAGGATTATTAGGGGTTGGAATCCTTTGCCTGCCTTGTCTGCATCAGCACAGCTCTCACCCCCGGCCTCTCTTCCAAAACTTACTGCCCCTCATCAGCGGAAGAGTGGGTTGGGTAGGTCTCAGCCACTTCAGGGGAGGCTTCAGTCTAAACCATGGATAAAGATGGGTCTAAACCCAAATGGTAGGTAAAGAGTACATGCCCTGGGAAAAAAAAGGCGTATCCTCAGATCTTTTAGGTCTAGGATGAGGGAATTCATAACTAAAGCTGAAGTCTCTTACGTGACAGACATTTTTTTTTTTTAATGTTTTTCCTGTGGATAAAATCTGAGAACTTTTGTCCTAGTGCCTTTCTTTAATGTATGATAGGCAGTGAGATGGAATTAATTCCAATGAAAAAAAAAAATCAATAAATTGTTTTGTAGGTAGTCAATGATGTGTTTGGTTCTTAGTTTGCCCTCTGATCTTCTGAGTCTTTTTCTAGGGTATTATAACTTATTTTTGCTTGTGTGTGTGGCTTGATTCTTTTTTTTTTTTTTTTTTTTTGAAAGTGCCAGGGAAAGACTCCAGTACTTCAGTTTACATTTTACAAAGGAAGAGAGATTGGCTTTGTGTGTCTCATTTGTGTCATACTGATCTTGATGCACATAAGGACAGTGACAAGAGATTTAGGGATGCTTTACAGTAATCATCAACCTTTAAAAATTGCTGAAACTTGCTAGATCTTGAATGCTAAAATTAGTCTCTCTTCAGTGTGATTGTGCCTTATGCTTTTGTAAACATCTCCTGTGTGTTCTGTCTTTAGTTTGATCGCTTGATCTGTATTGTACCCACAGACGCAAACTCAGGTCTGGTGTTTATAAACAGCCTCTTGTATACATCAGTTGTACAAAAGCAGAAAAACAAGAAGCCTTAAAAAAAAGTTTAATGCATTCATACTGTGTGTCCACTACTCTGCTCTTAATGAGGATTTCAGAGATCTTACATCTGAGGGCTTGTAGAGAAGTGCAATGCCAAATTGTATGTTGCTTCTTCATTCAGCTTTACTAAGTACTGGATTTTAGTATTGACAGAGATGAGTTCCTCGAAGAAGGGAAGTGTTATAGAGTATTCAGGTTAACTGGCTTTTTTAAAGTATGGTGCTCTGACATGAATTTGTATTTTTATAGACATCTGCATAAAACATTTAGTAGTAGTTCAGCTTTGTGATCTAATGGTTAAGTTTTCAAAAAAATCATACAGTAAGTTCAATGTGTTTTTAAATACTGTGAACACAACTACATTTTTAAATTATCTGTATGTTCCTTCAGAGAGCAAACTTCTTGATTGTAGTACGTTATCGTGAGTCCCAAAAACTGGTGATAAAAAACTTCATAATTTTTTGAACTAAACAGAGATTAAACTTGATCCTAGGCAAGTTGTGGCTACGGAGTACTTGCCAAAAATTGTTACTTCATTATATCCTGCTCTTAGGGAAGGGAGAAGTTGATTGCAGCTTTGTAATAAGTAGGCCACACCATGCTTTAGCAAAGAAGCCAAAAATATAATAGGTGTAGAAATCAGTTCATTTGAGGTGAATACCTATAGTTAAGTAATGATGAGCTGATGTATAAACTCTGCATTGCCAGTGATCTGTGATGTTCTTACTGTGTTTAAATTTTCTGTGTACATATGTAAATATAAATCTTCAGAAAAAAAAAAAGCACCAGATTTATTTATTCAATTAAAAAATGCGAAACAGGCCACGCATCTTCACATGGTCAGTTGAACTGTTACGTGATCTCTTCTAGTGTTATACTGTGTGCAGAAAGTCTGGATGTTTAAAAAAAGTGATTACATGAATGCAGAGCGGGCAAGGACTGGAAAATAAAGTTGTCAGATTCTTCAGCTGTAGTAAAAAGCAGACTCAAACTCTAGCTGCTGAGGTTTCTACTGCGCTTGGCTAGTAATGCATTATCTTGCTGTATTCTTGACTTTGAGCAGCTATTGTGCTAAAGTGTGGGTCCCGGCTGTCCAAGTCTTTCCCACTTTCTGCGTGCAGGAATGGCTGGAGCTCTGAGAGAACAGATTGTCTGGCTCTTTTTTTCTTTTTTTTTTGGCCAACCTTGTTTCCAATCTGGTCTGAATGCAATCAGTTATCTGTAGATAGCAAGCAGTGACTGGCTATGAATAATGTCTGTGTTACTTGGAAGTGACATCTGTGACTTGCCAGACTGCCTACGTGAAATGCTTCCAATGATTGAGCTGGTTCTTGTGCACCCATGTAGGAGGGGACGGCAGCCTTCATGCAGGACCAAAGTGCTCTGCTTCGCTTTGTTGACCTCAGTCACGCACTGCTCTTGCCTGAGATACCCAAATCCTGGTATATGTGATCCACTTTGAAACAGCACCCAGGCTGGCGCAGGGCCACAGGCCACTCCTGTTGGTACCGGCTCTGCCTGCTCCTGCCATCGTACAAATGGTGGTACGCAGGAAAACCAAGACTTTGGAAACTCCGTGTTTTGACACTTCTGCAGAACATTGAAAGAGCTTATGTATCGAGGTCGACTAGTGAGCATTTCGCAGAGAAGGCTGAATTTTCACTTCAAGGGGCAAAACCACAAATTTTTGAAAGTGATAATGTGGACAGTAGATCGTGTCAACGGTGGCTGAAGAGTGTATTTTAAGAGATTTCCGAGCCTCATCTGCCTCTAGGAAGGGAACAGAAGGATAGTTGCTCAGCTGTAGTTAAAACTAGAGCCTCTAGTCCCTCTGAGGTGAGGGCTTACATAGTGCAATATAAAATAAAGTCTGATTCAAAGGGCTGCAGTTGCTTACTGCTTGCACTCACAATCTGGAGAAGATACTGATGACAGATTGCTCTCACTGCCATGGCAAGTCCTTTATTCCACTATGTTTCGTGATGCTGCTAGGCTTCAGCTTAGCAATTATGGCATCTTTCCGTACCTGCCCTAATGTGTGTGTAGTGTTTGTACTTGTTTATGTTTACAGGTGGATCAATGTTTGCAACCATTCAGAAGAAATGATAATACCTTCTTTTAGGAGGGAGAAAAACTAACAAAGACGATTAATTGAACAAAATCTACGTATTTATCTGTAACCTCTCACATCTGTTAGCTGTCCTGAGTGTTGGTTTAACAAGGATTCTAGAGATATGCTCGAGTACTGAAGAAGGCTTGTTTGCCATGCCCACATCATTCTTCTGGGCTGGTAGAAATAGGAAAATGACTCTCGCGTATGGGTTGTAGATATCTTGTTGTGCAGAGAAGTGGTTTTAGAAAGAGTTCTAATAGTGACTTCTGTCTAAAAAGCAGTAATTGCAGCTTTGAAAGCTACTGAAGCAAAAGACTGAATGCTGTCTAAGGATACTATTATTTCTATGATTTTTTTAAAAGTAAAGCTACAACATGAGATCTTTAGAAATTTAAATAGGGTTAAACTCATCGTGTTAACTTAATCACATATCCTGAACAGGATCCCCAAAACATAGCTATTACTTATTTTTACCAATTGATTGTGAAAAGTCAAGGTAACTGAGTTTAATTATCCTGTAATTAATTAATCAGACAGGGTTGCAGGGTGGGGTGCGTCATAGCACTGACTAGCTTTGTGTGTGATTTGTCTCCTGGACCCTGAGTGTTCTTCTGGGGCTTCTGTTAAGGACAAATGAATAAAGCTTCACTGCTCTGTCAGTGTTTCTCAAGCCAGCAGGAGAGGTTTAGGACTTGGGGTTTTTACTCCAGAGTTGCCATTATCTTCATGTCTATACTCTCCAACAACCTAGTAGCAAACAGGATGGGTTGTTCTCCATCACCCATGTAGTTACTAACTGAATGTTTTGAGGAACCATAGTATGCAGATGTGAAGACTATCCAACCCTTGAATCTGCACAAAGGATTTCTCTCGCAGTGGATGAATAGCTTGTTCACAGACACCAAGGTGTATATTTACAGAAGTTCTGTTTACTGTCTAGCCAGGAGATGGCTCTGTCTAGCCATTCCCAAAGGATGTCAACATTTCTGAAGCTAGAGATAATTGGTATTCCTTGGGAGAAGTAGGTTTAAAACTGGTATTTTTATGCATCTGTTTCATGAATTTCAGGATATCTGTAGGGAAAAGCTTGAATGGGAAGGAATTCTGAAGAGAATTACAGTAAGAAAAATGGATGCATACAGACATGCTTGCCTGTAATTGGAGATCTGTTTGTGGAAGGCCAAGGAAGGCCTTGCAGTAACCAGAACCTGGCTACAAAAGCCAGGTAAGCACTGGGGTTGTCTTGCTGCTGGAAATGCAGCCTTTGGGCTGAAATATAAGCAACTGTGAAGCACGTCTTTCGTATTTCTCTACAAGCGTTGTTATACCTAGTAGCTACTTCCACTGATCTTAAAATAAAACGAGGATGGTACGTGCTGAGTGGCCTCATGCTGTTAAGCCACTGATATTTCAATCCGTATCACTCGCAGGAAGAGAGAAAGGAGGGCTACTGATCCACTCTTTGGTACTTAGTGGCCCAGTACGGGGACCCAAGAGGCAGGAATAAACAGACTATTTTACTAACTTGAAGAGGTAAGATGAATACTTGGGAAGACTCATCTTCAAAGAGAAGTTGTTGACCACTGTCTGTTTAATATGCTGCAAAAAGTGAGGAGAGCACATGTTGAGAGTCTTACGTGCTGCACAGAGTGTACTATGACATGAAGGAAGTGTTAGGCATATGCAGGTTTTATATTTAAAGGACTCAGCTGAAAGAACAGATGCAACCTGACCATAAATTGTAATTTTGAAGTACTAATACAGACACTGATGATCACAATTCTTAAGCCACCATACTCGTGTCGTCTAAACATGCACAAGTGAGTCCTTGCTGACTAGGTCAGGTGAAGTAACTACTGGGTATCTTGTCTACAATCATAGCTTCTTAGGTCAAAGAAAACCGTAGTGTGTTTCTCATGGGCAGTAGGTTATTAACTGTTACTTTTTTCTAAAATCAAATTAAAACCAGGTAATTGTCTAGTGTAAAACTTCTTACTGTTCTTGTGCTGTCTTCTCTGTTGCATTGCAGATGACTTGCTTAGTTTAGACCCACATTGATAGATATATAAAGTATTCACCAAATATGGGTCTCTCTAACTAGAAGATTTCTGTCTAGTTGTACTCTTTACTGGTAACAAATGTTGCTAAGACTTTGCATAAGCAAACATTACTGAAAAAGGAGGAAACTGCAATTTCCAGCCCCTACGGCTTCAAGTGAAGTCTTTGTCAGGATTCTTAAGTTCCAGGCACAAAAATGCCACATGGTGTGTTTGAAAGTATTGTTGTAAGATTGTCTTAAAATGGCCAATGCATTTTTTTTTCAGGTTCTTAATATTTGGTGAAATTTTCATCAGTGTTTAATGCTGGGAGATCAGCCTTCAATTCGTAAATGAAAACTGTACATTTAAACTCAGACAAATTTCTACTGAAAAGAGAAAAGCAAAATATATGCATTTAAAGTTGCAATAAATATGGCAATGTGATGGGTAGCATCTGTTCTCCGGGGACAGTACTCAATTCTAGAAGTTGCTTGGTTTTCCATTTTTTTTTTTTGCTGTTTCTTTCATAGACAAGATGATTTACATTTTTCTTGATACTAAGATGCATATGTGATCTTGAGATAAAAATCTCAAATTATTCAACGCTTCTGGGAAACCCTGGCTAGTAAATATGAGTAAGTTTGGCATTATTATTGTCCCAGCTTCTGAAAAGCTGGACTTTTCCGTGAGGTTTCAGTATGGTTCGTTTTGTTTCAGTTGTGAGATGTGTGAATTTAGTTGGGTATTTTTACCCAAGGGTTTCATGGAACTGAGTGGCTTTTGGGCACACAAGGCTGACTTGTTTGAATCCTTTTTTTTTTTCTTCCCCTGGGACTTGATACTTAAATATTTATATAGTAACACTCAAGTATTTCTGACCTCTTAAAAAACTTGTATGGCTGAATGATGTTCTATAAATGTCTTGTAATGTGACAAAATATGAAGATCTAATCAGTAGAGGGAGCTGTGTGGAAGACCAATGTTTTCTTCCTTTCTGTGGTCCAGGTTCTGTAAGGCAAGACAAGACTATTTAAAAAGCTTTTGGGAACTGGCTGACTTGCTGTAAAACACCACTGGCTGTTTACTGGAGGCACTGGTGTAAACTAATCTAAATGTTTTACGGAAGTGCATTCCTATACAAATAGGTATAACTGTAATTATCCTTTTTCAGATGTTCGTGAAACCCTAGGCTGATCATAGGAGAGTTAATTTTGAGATGCAGATCCCAACTTGGGCTGTGCTTATTTTGAGCAACAAGTTGCAAAAGAGAATTAAAAGCACCCGTTTTAAAATCCCGTTAATATTGGTAAGGCTTCAGTATGGGGCAAATCCTTGTCTTAAATTTTCCAAGCTCGTTTACAACTGTACAAACACTTATCTACTGAGAAAAATAATTGTACTTGATTTTTTTCCCCACCCTATTTAATCCTTGTACTTTTTATAGCTCTAAAGTAGGATGGTTTAACAGCTGCCTCATGAGCAGCTGAGACATCCTTATTACCACTCATTTTAGGGAAGGGTGGGACAGGCAGGTGGGGAAGGAACACCTACAATTATGTAAAGATAAGTTATTCTGAACTCTTGGCACGTCTAAGCACAAGAGGATCTAGAAAGCAGACTTGAGCTTTTTGTGAATCTTTGATTTACTTCTTCTGAGTCTTCTAACTCTATGAGAATTAATTAATAAGTGTGGCTTTTAGTGCAGCACCGATACAGAAGGTTTGTATTAGTAAGCCCTTCACAACAGCAGGTTGTTGAACATGTAATTTTGCCAAAGTTAAAATAAGAGATTTAAGAAAGAAGCTTTTTCTCGTACCTTGTGCATGCATATAATTAGGAGGTTTAAACTTTTCCATCTGCATGATTGTTCTTTTGCATTACATAAGTCTTCAAGAACAGGTTTAATTACCTAATTAAGGCTATGGTTATTATTTCCTGTGGAAAATTTTAATTAAAAATAAAATCTGAGGTGAAGTATCTAATGTTGAAGGAGATGGTTTGTTCTGAGATTTTACAGCCATTTATGCTGGTGTAACTTAGTAAATGTTTCCATATGAAACCCTGAGGAGCAGGAACTCTTATTTACATATATCCACCCACAGGAACAATTCCTCTAAAGGTAGCCTGCAGAAGACATTTTTGAAGTTGCTCTCAAGCCACCTTTGCTTCATACCTCAAAGTAGGAGGCCTAAAAACGGTTGCAGTTAAGTGGTACATGTTCTTTAAATAATTGTTTCTTGCCTTAGGTACAAGGGGTGTTGGATTAGTTACCTAGATCTTGATGGACTGGTGGTCAGGTTCTCCGCAGCGTGTGTTTTTGAAGGTTACCAAGGTATGGGACAAGAAATGGAATTTCTTCAAAATTTACATCACTGAAGCATTAAAAGGTATTGATTAGTTCCTTAACTAAAAATAAATTCTCTTTTTAATACATTAGAGTTTTCTTCATGATGTGAAGACATTAGAGTAAATACATACTTAACTTTTTCCAAGTTCTGGATTCTCAGGAAAGAGTTTGATCTTTCAAATGAAATGTTGAAACCTGGAAGCAGTTTGGCTGACCTGCTCTTCTGGTTCTTCAGAATTTAGACTTTTCAACAGACGAGTGGCATTTTATGTGGGAAGATACTCTCTTCTCCATCCCTCAACCATCAAGAAAATCCAAACACCTAAATAAATCAAAACCAATTTTTTTTCCAGCTGTTTTGTCAACAACAAAAAGCAGATAATCCTGTGCTTATGCCAATGGAACAAGAACTAATGCTTGTACAATCACCTGAGCTTTCTGCTGGACAAGACCTGAAGCTTTAGTGTGAAAATGATTTGAAAATAAGAAAAGCTTACTCCAAAAAGGACACCATAAACATCAAGTCCACAGGCTGTTTTTGTGTAGTGGAGGAAGCCACGTTCTCCTTTTTACAGTAAAGAAAGTGAAACAGATGAACCAAGTGGTTTGGCAGAAACAGAAAGTTTTATTGTTGGAAAGGATTAGAGTTTAGGAATTTTGGTTTAGTGGCTTGCACACACCCTTCTGACTATTTACTTATTAATTTTTTTAATAAGGATGTGGTTTGAGATGCAGGATTTCTTGAGGGTTTTTTTGGAGAGGTAGAGGAGGTAGTCTTGCATGACAATTTAATTCTTATGTGCGTAATACTATGCACTGGAAATGCATCACGGACAAAGCTCCAAAGGTGAGCTCCAGAAATCTCTCTCTTGCTGGGGAGAGGAATATCCATGATTTGTTTGCCCTAGTGAAGCAAAATGTGGTCACAGATACGTGCTTGCATTCAGGCTTTCCACTGACTAGGAGAGCTGTGGTGGAAACAAAACAGATCTTCGTGCCACTTGCCAGAAATGAGTGTGAGTCTGCACACAGTAAGCCTAGTTTTGGGGCAGGCAATGAGAGAGGATAACCTTTTTCTTCTTTGTTGATGAAGCTTTATGAAATGTTAGTTCTGTGGATGGTTCTTGGTCCAAGTGGAAGAGGATTTGCTTCTCCTTCAACAGTCCACGTCTGGCTTAGAGCTCTGGAGTGCAGCAAATCAGGCTGCTGGAAGACCTGTGTCACCTGGCTGCTGGGTTAGCCCTGTAAGAAAAGCAGCCATGGCTTTACACAAACTATAGCTATAGCTATTTAGGCTCTAGCCATAGAATAGAATAAAGAAAAAAAAACCCAACAATTTAAGGCTTGTTAAGCTTGGCTAGGATTTTAAGTTAGCTTATTTCAGGTCAAACTCATCTTGTATCTACACAAATAATCAAGAAAGTTATCTGAAGACTGATTGCATGAGTTACTCCAGAAACAAATGTTACTGAATACAAAATGAATTATTCCACCATAAAATAGATGGAGGTACTTCCTAGAATAAACTACTTTGCATCTTTTAGCTATCAGCTTGCTCTTTTAAATTGTATTATTACCTACTTGTCTCAGCCTGTCTACTGTTGTATCCTTAAGTGCTCTGGAATCATCTTGCCTGCATATAGTCTTGCCTTTGTGTGTGTATACCTACTTATACACACATGTAGTGTATATCTGGTATATGTGTATAGCGAGAGCATGCAGCCGAGCCTGTCTTTGTTGTAGCTCACAGTCTCTGTGCTCTGCTTCCCTGTTGTCCTGGCTCAAGGTCTTTTTCTCCCTGCACTTCTGAGTCCTGTCCTGAGAATAGTAACCAAAGTGTTGAGATTGCTTCATTTTACATCTTTTCAAATGAAAGAAGGGGAGTATGTCTGGATCAGTAATGCAGTGAAGCTGTAAAAACTGGGATGGCCTTGGGGAGAGAAATTGGAACGCCTGCATGTGTCACTCTGAATAGTGAGCCCGATGGTGGGGCAGGTCCTCCTTTTGCCAGACAGGCTGCCAGGGATATCGTTGCCATCACAAAATAGTTGAGAGCCAAAGCCCCATTAGGTCTTTAGCAGAAAGAAATCTGATGCAAAACCCTGCAGTGGTGCTGGGCATCCCTAATTCCTGCGTAGAGGAGTGAGCAGGAGGTGCTAGGCTGCATGTAAAGCAGAGTATGTTCTCCATGGAGAAGCCTGTCCTCTCAAACCACAGCGTACCACAGCTTTCTGCCTTGCTGTTCTGAAAGCTCTGCCTTTTGGGGGAAGGTGGCTCTGCCCCAGTGGTGTCTCCACTGCAAGGGCAGCCTCTGGAAGTGCAGGTGCTGTTAGTGAGCCCACTCCTGCTGTGCCTCTGCCCTGCCCTGGGATCTCCTGGCACTGCTGGAGCCTGGGGGACCAGGGTCCTCCAGACCAGCACAGCAGAGTATGGGGAGCAGAAGCAGGAGGACAGCGTGGTGGTGTTTCTCTGCCTCCTGCCCTCTGTGCTCAAAAGAAAAACACTTCAAGTGGGCAAAGCAAATAAAATGTGGTTGTATTGCTTCAATATTAACTTTTAAATATGAAAGAAGGGGGAAGGGAAGGGAAAGCAGTCTCAAACAGCATCCAGTGCGTGGTCAGACCTCTCTTCCCAGTACTCTTCACTCCTTGTAAGTAGTTCCAGTGATTTATGTAGCTTATTGGAAGTTGTATTGTGTTTCCCTTCCCTTCCCTGTGCAGCAATGCCTTGTGTTTTGGCCTAGGGCTACAGGCCTCACTGAGAAGCTTTCCTCACAATTTCTGAGTCCCAGCTCAATCTGCTGCGTTGGTGTTGGCTTTTTTCCCAACACTGCCAGTGCTGACTGTGCTGCTTATTTATCCCATTGGACATCATTAAAATAAATCTTGGTTGTCATTTTTAGGCAATTCGGTAGATCAGTGCTGTTTCTCACAGTCTCAGTGATATTCAAAGGTTTAACTTAAAGCAACATCCTTTTCCGAGTTTACTCTGATTTTTGTCAAGGACTGAAGTCCTATTTGAAGTTTACCCTTAAACAGTTTTGCACTTCTAACATTTTCTTTTTGCATTGGTATCTCTTTTCTTCGGTGAGCATCTGTTTCCAGATCCAAACTGTCTGCGTTAGCTCTCCTGCTCACCTGAATCCCCCCTTCTGCTCCTGGGTATCACAGCTGCTCGTTAGGAAGGGGGTGGGGGTAGGGAAGGAGGTTGGTTGTTAAATCTCTTCCATCCGTTAGCTGGCAGGAAGATGGTGATTCATCCTGTCAGCTTTGACTTGGAGCACTTCTAGACCCCAGATGTGTGTTCCCAGTGTTCCCAGTTTGGCTGCACTTCCTTGGAAGCAGAAGCTGTGGGGGAATGCGATAGAGATATCCAAGTTCAGCAGCACAAGAGCTATGTAAATGCAGCTATATTGTTGCTGGCCCGAGCTGAATATCCAGCTGCACTGCATCATGTGGATTTATGAGCCTGAGTCTCCACTAGCTCATGAATCTCTGCTTCTGATCTGTTGCTTGGGGTAGGCACGCACATCGTTGCAGATGCGTGCGCTCAGGGGTCCGGTCTGAGACAGTTGTATCTTACCATCTCTCATGTCTGAGACTGTATCTTGCCATTTCAAGTACTGATTCTTGAGCTATGACTGGCAAGGAGCCCAGCAGCTTATATGGCAAAGGGTATGCTGCCTAACACCTTATGCTCTTCACTGACTCCGTTTGGAGTCATATCTAAGTTTTGAACCCTCCAGACTTTTGGATGGACTAGCCGGGTCTTCCACTTTGAAGCACTCTCACAGGAAAGAAGTGGGCAACTGTGAACCTTAAACTGTGAAGGAGGATGTAAAACTTTCTTCTTACTAACACCATGAAATGAACTTAACAGCAAGACACTTCTTCAGGAGGCCTGCTTAGGAGGTGATGAGCAACATGAGAAAACCCAAACGGGTGATGATGGAGTAACTTAAAATAATGACATTAATGAAAAGATCAGCTCTTCTGGGTCAGTAGGAACTATTTTAGAAAACGTAATCCATCAGTTTCTACTAAACCTTTACATACCAAATCTTGCTTTGTTCGGTTCCCAGGACTATCGTGGATTGCTTATATGTTACATTGTAAAGTTAGGCATGTGGTATTTTTAATAAATACTTATTCCTGTATCTTGGTCTGATAGAGAGATGTTTCAGGATAAGTTGAACACTACAAAATCTTATTTCAGTGTTTTGTTTCTTTTTCCTCAAATAAAATTACAAAATGATACATTGCACTGCAGTTAAAGAAGTGTTGTCAAGGAGAGCCATCTAGATATTACCTGATGAGATTTCAACTAAGCTTTTCACAATAGACCTGTTTTGTCAGTCAGGTCCCTGCATTGACAGAGTGGCATTAAATTAACTGTTCTCCTTGAGTAAAAAATTACACATGCATCTTAGCCTGCTCTCCCATAGTTTTCTACTCTAAAACTTGCCAAAACCAGTGCACAATGATGTGATGATTCAATGCCTGGTAAATGACTTGTTTTAAAGAGGTGTGTGCGATATAGGTGGAAGCTCATGGCTCTGGATTGCATGTAGTACTTACTAAACTTGAAGTCTTAACAATAGTTTGTTTCTTCCTGTAAAGCCTACTAAACGTTGTTAGATCCCTGAGGATCATTTTTCAGTAATACTGTCTTAGAATTACTTCTAAAGGGAGAAATTAATATGTTGCATCCAACTGCTAATGGAGGGAAATCGTTGGATGATCCCTGACAACTGCTGGAGTAATAAACCCTTCCTTGGGCACAGGTTTAGAGCTTGCTTTGGCAGAACACTGTAGTGGGTGGCTGGGGTAGTACAGCTGATGGGGCCAAGGTACGTGGCTTGGTATTGAAATGCTTTCTATTTCAATGTGTGTACACCTAAAACGAGTTTACAGAGGCACAAAGACTTATCTGCACAGATAGTGCATGTAACACTGCACAAACGCTGAGGGCTAAGGCAACTGGGCAGCTCTAGAGGAGGGACTGCTGCTGTACATGCTGGTTGTGTAGGCATACCAGTACTCACCTGGTAGACTTACGCACAACCTCTTGACTTGGAGCTTTGAGAGTCCTTTCTGAATATATTTGTTGGAAACAAGACCAGTGTTTTTATTAGGGGTTGCTAGCATAAATATTTAAAGCATCTCCTACATAATTCCTCCAATTTTGTCTTCTTTATTCTACTTCTCTGAAAAGTATGTTCTTTCTGGAAAGATTGCTACTCCTAGAGAGAAGGCAGGTACTAATGTCTGCAGATAAAAGATCATCTAAGAGATCAGAGAACTGTGTGTTTTGCTGTACTCCTGTGACTAATCGAAAGATAATGCAGTAGAAGGGAGAACACAAAAGAGAGGATGAGAGACCATGTGTGTGCAAGTCACATGTACTACTTTGCTGCTGGAGGCATGGAAAGAGAGGGTATATAAATGTACATTTAGCCAAGATGGAATAAAGCCCTAAGACAAAACTGTTTATAACTTGCGTGTCATACCTACATCAGCCTGTCAGCAGTGGAGAATAGGGTTTTATTTTGCCCTGGTCAATTTTATTAAAACTACAACATGCCTTGCGTTACGGGCACGCACTGGGGAATACGTGTGCCTATTGGCCAAGCCAAGGGAACTGCAGCCTCTGCGAGGTGTCATGCATTGGTGTAAACTGCTCTTACAGCTTTGCTGCTGGGACAGGTGGGAAGTATGAGGGGCTCTGCTGGTATGGTGTAACTTGCTGGGGTTCGATAATACAATAGCTTTCGTTTGCATCCCTTGCCATTCTTAACCATGCCTGCATAAACCGAGCGAGGGAGGTCCAAGTGAAAGTTTCTTTTCCCTTCTGAAGGGAACTAGAGTAACTAGAAAAAGGGTAATTTCTTCAGTGAAGATTGAATCTAACCCCTATCTGAGATTAAACTGCTTTCTAGAATTAAAACTTGATTTAATCATAGTCTGTTTGTGCTTTCAACAGACATGTTTTAGAGTAGATGGCCTTGGTTTGCTGTGGGCCACATGTTTACTCCTATGTGTAAACTGTGGCCTGTTGATCAGACAGGAAATGTTTGGGGTTGAAAAGCTTCCTGTCATGTCCTCATTCATGTGAAAATGAAGCTTCTTGCTGTTGCAATGTTTTCTGGCACATCTTGTTACCAGTTTCCCAAGGGTTACAAGCTAACAAGTCGAGGGAACTGCACTGCAGACGTTTGAAAGAGATTGCAGAGCTTTTTCCAAAGGATGCTGCCCCGTCCAAGCAGATGGTTGGCCTGAAAAAACAAGGCTGGGACTCTGGGACATTGCTCCAAAGAAAGTGGGGAGAGAGCTAAGTGAAAAGGAATTTTAAAAGATGAATGACGTGCAAACTTCTTGCTCTCAGGGCAGGAGAGTTTTACTTAAAACACATGGTTTATGCGCGAGGAAAGGTCACAGATCAAATGCTAGGAAAGGTCTGAGGCTAGTCATCTAACATCTAGATAAAGGTTCATGTATCCAGTGCTGATGCAAACTGGCAGATGTTGGATGACCACGCATGCACCTTAACGTGTGTGATCTGTATCACGTGATCCTGTGATAACTGGAGAATGACCAGTCAGTCTATGCTGACTGTGCCCAGTCTCCTCACCTTCATTCCATAAAGTAAGATAACGAACAAACCCCATGTCTCTTTAATCCTCCAAGGGGCAGTACCAGCTCTCCTGCCTACGCAGACAGCTTAAAATTAATCCAGGCTGGTGTGTCAGACAAGCAGCTAATCAATAGATCTTTTCTAAATGTCCACTCCTGCAAGTTCTCCTCAGTAATACTGATGTCCACGTGTTTTCTCCTGCGGGAAGGAGGGTTGCAGGTTTGTGGGATATAAGCAAGTCCTTCTGGCTCCGGCTTCCTGCTGCAGCTTAGTTGAACTTCATACTCTAGTAGCCTAATTTCTCTCTTGGTCAGGTAGGGGCTTCTCTGTACCTAGGAAAACATGGGGACCTACTTTGGGAGCAGAGGCACGTGATGGATTTGCTGCATTTCACACGACTTATTTTATTACCTGCTTTCATTTGCCTGGTGAAGACTGTGACCTCTGCATGAAAAAGTCTGTTGGGTAGTAATGCCATAGAGAACTTGGCAAAATCAAAGCATTTACAACATCTATATCTTTGAAGTGCCTGTTTAATAGTGCCATTGTCATGCCAGTTGGAGGCAACACTTCTCTTTGCAATTGAAAGGCTCAGCAGAGCTAGCTGATAAGGGCCGGTGCCCTGCTGGGAAATTGACCCTTTGAACTGGGAAGAATCCCTCCAGATAAGCAAGTAATGGAATTTTTATCAGGTCTTGCTTTCTATTGTAGCATGTTTAGAGTTGTCAGTCTTTCTATGCAGCAAGAGAGTTTTCTCTCTAGTTCTGGTAGGTGTGTGGGTAATGTAATATTCACACTTTAAAGACGCTGCTTCCAGGCTTGGAAGGAATAGCCATGCCATGCGCTCTCACAGAACAGAAAGGAAGCAATGACAATATAACTTAAATAACAAGCGTATGTTGATTTAACAGCCGAACTTGCTGAGCATCCTAACTCCCAAGGGAAAGGAGTTGTGAAGATAGTCTTAGCATCTTTATTGGACAGATACAAAGTTTTTTTCACTGTTACCTTTTTAAAAAAATAAATTAGGAAATATGTTTAATAAACTTGTTTCATTTTGCTATGGAAATAAACCCTCTCTTCTACGTTAAACATCATAGATACATTTGTCTCTGAAATGATAACATTTGTCTCAACAACATAACAATGTTTGCAAGCAAAGGACTGTTAAGCACTATGTTTCTTCTGTGCCAGTGAGAATCTGCTTTCATTTAGAGCAGGGATCAAGCTTTTCAAGGCTTTTCTTTCTAAGCCATAAAACTGAGCCATTAGACTTCTTGTCTCAAATCCCAGCATGAAAAAAGCAAAGAGAAGGAAACTAAAATTCAGACTTGACCTGATTTTGAGCCTTGTTGTGTGCCTGTACTGAACTATTGATATCTGCAGTTTGACCACCCCGGGAAACCGCGGTGGGTGCTGTGGAAAGGCTGCTGTCGTCCGTGGGAGTATTTGAGTCGGGTTTGCATGTTCTGGACCGGGATGTTGCAGATTCAGCCTGCGCAATCTGTTTGGCAAAGCAGCCGTCTCTGGCAGCCTATGCATCAAATGCAGATGGTTTGAGTTTCAAAGTTTGAGACAATAACAGAAGATATGGCTCTGTTAACTATATTGATCCGAACAGATCCATCTCATGGGCGACCTATAGAACAAAAAGGAAACTGTAAGGAAGGATATTGCAAAGCGACATGGGAAGCTGTTGCCATTGCTGGGGGGAGGGAATGGGGGGACAGTCGGAACACATTGCTCTGAGTACAAATTCATCAAGTTCAGGCTGACATTCCTTTGTGTCAGGTTTCCCCTTTGGTCTCCCTAAGACACTGCCGCAGTGGAAAACCTTTCTTTCCAAGTAGTTTTATCCCACTTAATTGCTCTTTAAAATGTGCTCTATTCCTTGCTAACAATATAGCACCACTGTGCTATATTAATGAAATTGTAATTTAAAGAAGGGAGGCAGGGGCTGACATATGGCAAGTACATGCTTTAGTTCTGGTAAGCACATGATTTTGAAGATAAACAAAGCTGTTTCCTTATCCTCAGCATGTACTTATTTTGTTTTGCTGATAATGAGAAAAAATTAACACTGTTAAACGTGATTGAAAACAGCAGTATTCTCTGAAATTAATGTCTGTGTGAATGACATTGAAAGTCTCTTTGCGTCTTTGCATTTACTCTAAACTAGAGTTCATTTATAAGTGTAAGATGTATTAAAAAAATCATCCTAACTCCAAAAAGTAGTTTCAAATCACTCAGTTTCATTTTCTTTTCAGTCTTGTAACAATGGTCTTTCTGCATTTGTAGCTAAAAGCTATTTTTATTCAAAATTGGATTCTGTCAAAAAGCTTCCAAAGGATGGAAGAGTTTTTAAAAGTATTTTATAACATAGATGTTTTGCATTGAAGTTTGTAACTACTTCCAGCACTCAGGTTGGAGTAAATCATAGTTCCAAAATTTTGTTTTATAAGGAAACTTAAGTAAGCCTAAAACTTGAGGGAAGGCAGCAGTTATTCTGCTATTCTGCATTTTAAATGTGTTTGGTGAAGTTAGTGGAAGACTTCTCAGAATCCCAAGACTACATCTCTGAGACCAGGTTCCAGACTGCCCAAATCCATGTTGTGTAGCCCTTACTCATAGTTGCACTGCACTGTGTGCCCCCCCTACATTTGTAGAGGCATTGCTCTTTGGTGGATTGTCTTTTTTTCCATTCAGCGTCTCTGAAAACACTCATGAGGGAGCTGAGAGTGTGTACTATATGCATTGGGGTGCTACCTGAAGGCATGGGCTGAGTGATTTAAAGCCTCTTTGAGCTAGAGCTCGAGGACTCAAGGGAGGGTGAAGAAACCCAAACCCAACTCTTTTCTGGCCCGCCTGGTAGGAAAGGTCCATGGCCTTTCCTATATCCCGCACGCTGTGTCCAGTTACTCAAAACCAGGCCATGGAGCATACCATCAGTGAAATGGTGTAGGTGACTGCAAGCTACTGCTTGAGCTTGTGACCTGGCCCTGTTTTATTTACTAGTGCAGAGATGCTGGAGTGTCCTTCCCGTTAAAGGCGGACTGAAGTACTCTAAGTGCCTCTTGGCTGGCGTGGCTGGCTGTATTTGGCACTGTGCAGGCTGCAGCTGCGCCTAAGGCTTGTGGCTCATGTCTTGCTGGTCCTCCCAACCCGTGCTCCAACATGAGTGCTCTCAAGTGCCCCCTGGGCTGGGGGCTAAAGGCTTTCTGCACTGTCCTCTGGCAAAAGTGCTCGGTGTGATCCGCACACTACAACTGTCCATTCAGTCTGCTCCTGAGGGCTTGCTTCCTTGCTGGTGACTGCCTGTCTCCAAGGGGACGGCGAGCCAGGAGTCCCCAGAACACCATTCTGCACCTACAAGATCAATATGCAGTTAGATTATTACGCATACGCAGTACGTGAGAAGTTAATCGAGGGTGTAAAAAGAAGAGCCGGGATGAGGAGGTACGATGGTGGGTAACCCTTTCTGAGACTGAACTGAGATCAGTGCTCTGTCCAGAAAAAAAGTTGGGCACCGCTGCCTTGCAATACTCTTGCAGAAGCAGCATCGTCTCTAACTCTTTACTGAAGCATTCTAGCAGAGAGTCTCACTGAGGTCATGATGCCATCAAAAATAGGAACCTAGTTTATGAAGATCTCTAGGTCTGTTATCAGTTTAGAAGACAAGACCCCTTTTAATACAAAGCCCAGCCTCCGAAGTGGCTTCCCTCCGCCAAATCTGAAAAAATGTCTGTGTGCCCTGGAGTTGTGGGAGGAGGAGAGAGCATGAATTGAAAGACAATTTGGAGACCTTTTGTGATTATTTTTTTCCTTTATCTTTTAAAATACAGAGGTGATGTATCTTGTCTTAGCTGTTTCCATGGACTGAGCTGTAGATGTAAAATTTTTTGGCCCCTTGTTGTTAATGCTGTGATATTCTCCTACAGAGTGACTGTATTGTGAACAGCACAGAAAAAGCAGTGGGTTGTTTTATGCTTCTTCATCATTCTTTTGATTAATGGTGTCTAATTTCTTCTAACACCTCTCATACGAGGGTTCTAGCTCTGCTCTTTGAAACAGATGTACAACTATGACACTAATTAGATCAACTCCAGTGACCGAACTTGGCGCATTCTTCCAGAGGGATTCTCCCGTTTTGCTTACATCAGTGCCTAGGAGCAAGAGTGCTGTGCAGAGCAAAACACGTTATTTAGCTGGAAAGGTGAATTCTGTTGCTGCATTGGCCTTCTAGAGAAGAAATGTGCATGCTGAAACCTTTACTAATCAAGTTCCAGTCATTCAGAACAAACTAAGCTGATTGTTGTCATTGTTTCGTGGATGCTGCTTTGTGGATGAGTTGAGGCTGCAGTGCTTTCAGCATTCGTGTATTATCATGAAACATGTTTTCTTGTAAAACAACCAGAGTTTCTCCATAAATTTGAACGGTGTGACATTAATTTCTCCACTGTTGTGGAAAGATTTTCTTTGCCTCTGTTTAGTAGTGTCAAAGTAGTGAAATGTTGATAATACAATGATACAGTATTATCAAAGTAACGTTCAAATAAGTAATGAGTCTTTGCAAGACAAGGTGGTGTCAACCCATCTTTCAGAGGAGGAAAGCTGACAAAGAATGTAAAGGTTCTGCTGGATGTCTGTTAGTAGTCACAGGAAGGTGATACTAACCCTTGGTCCATATTCGAGGAGTTGCGTTTGTATTGTGCACTCTGTTTTCATAGCTGCCATGTCTTTCTTTAAACGTTCTGCATAGGTTTAATGATACAGAAGCTTCGTTCTGTCTCATAGATTGGAATTGAAAGGGTAATGTACAAGTGTCTTGCTGGGAAACGTGACTAGATTTGATTATTTGGCAGTGGGTACACTTGCTACTGCTTAGAATAACTAAGAAAACATACAGCTCTGCCTCAGGTAGTCAGCGTTGTCCCAAAAAATGAATGCCCACTGTTTGAGGGATTCAGTCTTTCCCAAGACAGACCATGTGCTTAATTATTGCCTTGCTGTTCAGAGCAGAGACTGGCTTTCTAAATGATGGGATTTGCTTTGGGTTCTCATTAAATGTGTGCTGTAGTGTGACACACGATATGCCCTGCAGTGTGTCCTGTGCTATGATGCTAATCAACATTCAATACCAAAGGAGGAGAGCAGCTGCTCCGCAGTCAGCATGTCTGAACAGTCCTGCGCCCAGCAGGGTATCGCTTAATTCACGCTAATGGATGAAGAACTGGCCTCATAACGCTTATGTAAATGAGGCTAATGATCAGGGAAAAAATGCAAATTAGTTTTCGTTTATTCATAGAGATAGGTGTAATTAGAGGTAATAGCTGGATCCAAAAACTTGCTCTCCAGCACTTATTTGGTGATAGTACAAAATGTGAATGGCTTGTTCCACTGTTTGTCTCTTGTGGAGTTATTAACCTCACACAGAAGTTGAAGTATGTATGCTCTTAAATTCTCATTGAGAGAGTTAAAAGGCTTAATGGGGAAAAGCTCCAAATAATTGCACCTCCTAAACTTACCTTCATCATTTTCACTGTGTAGTAACAGATCTCTATTGAAAATCCACTGCTGGGAGGATCAGTGTGTGGATTCAGTTTTTTTTACTTTTTTACATTGGCTCTACAGTCTTCTACAGATCAGAGAAATCAAAAGGAGGCAGCCTGTCCTATGCAGTTGTGGCAAATGATTATTAAGAACATAATTGGGTATGAGGATCTTATTTTAGCATCTGGGCTATAGAGTACTAGCTGCCCTCTTCCATTTCCCCCAAGCGTTCTTCCTCATTCGTGAAGTCTGTTGTCCCTCTCGCAGGTGTGTCATCCCAGTGGCACAGCTGACACCAATTGATCATTTACATCTTGAAGAATCGATCAGTTATGGTGATGTAGTCTACTGGTATGAAGCAGGAGTTGATCTAGCTGCAATTTTAACAAGGGATCATCTACTTGAGTACTTTAGACACTAAGTGCATGTTTCTGATCCTACACTACAAGGTGGTTTTGGCTAGGCAGATTTCTCTACCAGTAGTCTTCCCAGTGTGATGTGAAGAAGTAAATCCAGCATTAATCTCATTTACAAGAAGAAGCTGAGTAACACTTGAGGCTCTGTGGTCCTGACACAGAGCCCAGTCAGGGTTGGTATGGACGTTTGGTATTTTCTGTAGTTTAATGTAGTGCAAACTAGCTACGTAAAATTCTGTGACAGCTGGTTTCACTCTCACTGAGCGGGCACCTCTCTGGACTTTTGAATGATAACTAAGTCTTGCCAAATTTTAGATATTATCTGATCAGCATGCCAAGAATTGATTGAGGAAGGACTTTCTAATCCAACAGCGTAATGGCACCAGGTTGGCTGAGAAAGCAGCGGCAGTGCTCAAAGCCAGGTCAGGGTTCTCCATTCTGTAACTGAAGTCTTCTTGATGAAGCTGTAGCTAGTTTAACTAGATCGTCTTTTTAAACCTTTTATCCCTTCTTTTCTTTAATGTGCCCATTAGTAATCTGTTAAGGTCGTCTTTCTGTGAATGGAGCTTCCACCAGGCTGGAGGTGTGTGTGGGAGATATCTGCTGATGAAAACCAATCTTCCAAACTAAAAAGTGATTCTTGCCCAAATACCCACCCTGCTCTTCGTTTGAAAAGGGTTTTTTTGCTTTAAAACTTGCCCAGTGCAAGGTTCAGAGTACCTTCAGAAGACTGGAGTTCTTGCTATGATGTTGGAAGTAAAGTCCAGGCCAGGTGTCAATAGATTGCATTTACAAAAACAATGTAATTATCACTGAATTATCACTGACTCATTACTTCTGCGTATCAGGGAAGGAGAATTATGAAGGAGTACCACTGAAGAGAAAGCAGATGATGACTGAGGAGGGAGGGATGTGTATGTAACACAAAAATCCAAAGATTACATCAAGCTGGAGAGTCATGTGTATATGGCTGTTGTGAAACATTTATTCTCATCTTTCCTCTGCTTACTAATTGTCTGAGAGTTAATCTTGTCTCAGCAATAATTGTTGTACACAAGAAGGCAAGTCAGGAAAATATGCAAGTTTAAAGGTACTAAATTGTCAAAAACTCAAAGTAGCACTAAATATACATGAATATACTCAGGACTTCTTAGAGACTTTGTATGTGACGATTGCCATTTCTCAGACCTGTAAAAATGCCATGTCTTGACAAATAACCTGTCAGACGTACCTGAAGTCATATCAAGCAGCTCTGATATTCACAGGTTTTACTTAATAAAACCTGATCTGTCAGAATTTAGGGTTTTGCCTTGAGTTCACCTTGCTATCTCAAGTATTTGCTTTCAAAACCTGTTTAAAAGATACTAAAGCATTACGTAGTGGAAAGGTTGCATGTTTCTCTGCTGTCTCATCCTGAAAATGATTGAACCTTTTCCTTAGAAACTGCAAAATAGCAGAAATTAATCTTGAACTATCTTTGTGAAAGTGGCCTGACCCTTGAGCAGATTCCCTTAACTTCTGATGTTGGAACTCATAGCAACAGTGAAATGCTTCACTTCAGAGTGGCTGAATGTAAATATATTCTGAAAAATAGGGAGGGATATATTGTCTATTCTAGAAGCATGCGTTGTCAATGGCCATAGCTTGCATTAGCACTTGTTCGCTTCCATTAAATTCTGGTACCCTTTCAAAGTTAGGCATTATTACTTCAAGGCTACGCATCCAGGGGAATCCATCCTCCTGAGCAAGCTGGCAAGAAAAGCTGGGACATGCTGGCAAGCCCAGGTGGGTGTGTAGCTTAAAGCTCAGAGACTGCCAGCTGAGTATCAGGTGTCAGGTATTGTCAAGCAGTTGCTGTTTCAGCAGCTGAAAGTACCATAAGGACTTAAGGCTAAATGGATGCTTGTACAAAGGTCAGTCATGTCAAGGGTACCAGTGGAGTGTTCGTAAACAGTCTTCATTTGTACTGTGTGCTTCATACAGCATTTTCATTACTATGAATAATCTGAAGTCTTGTACTCTGAAAATATGCTTGGATATTCTTAAGAGCCTGCAAACATTTCTATAAATACAGTTAAGGAAACATATATGTATTGGAGGCTCCAGAGTTGTCTAGAGTAATGTCATGTGGGTGATGAGGCAAAGCTTGATATTTAGGGGACTTAAACTGATTTTACCTTGTTGTGGTTACAATTGAACAGCTTGACAGTTGGTGTGAAAAGAGTAATGACTGCTAGCTAAGGAACATAGTTAACTTGATTTCTCTCTGAATATTTGTTTAACTGAGATCGTCACTATTTTCCTGCTGAAAACCAGGCATAACTCGGATCTTAAACAGACACTGCCTGTCCACTTGGCCTTGAACTTCAAGTGCAGTGGAGATGAGGAGAAGGAAAGGAGCGCTTTTAGGTCTCCAACCACCTCGTCCTAAACATCTAGCTCTGTGGTAAAGGGAATGCTTGGAGGAGACATTTGTCTCTTTCAAATGGCTTTGGACTGTGACTCTGCTAGGTCTGGGTTTTTTACTGATCCAGCACTTCTTGACTAATCTTTCTCCTCAGTTCATACCTGTTTGTCCATAATCCAAAGGGCACTTGGCAGGCAACCGAGATAAGTGCTGGTGAAGCCATCTTCGTTGGCTGCCTTTTGATGTGGCTTTGATGTATTGGTGTAGTTATATTAGCTAGCTACTGACCAGGAGTGGGACCGTCCCTCTGGGCTTTCCTCCCGTCCCCTCCCGAATGCTGACAATTGCGCTCGCCTCATCCTGCACGAAACCAGTTCTGGGAGCTAAACCAGCAGAGAAAAACTAATCATACTCAGAGAAAAAAAAAAAAAAAAA
>VYZM01018309.1:38595-59796 GCA_013398915.1 Dromas ardeola
GAGGAGCGGCTCGGCAGGCTGCCCCCTCCCTGGCTTGCAGCCCCGGGGGAGGGAGGATGATGGGGGGGCGGCGCAGGTAGCTCTCTCAGCAGGCGGGACGAGGGGGGGAAGCGGCAGGGCAGGGCAGGAGGAGTCCCCCCCGCTGCTGCCTCCCCCTTCTTCGGCGGGGCCGTGCCTGGCGCTGGCCGCTCCTCCGGACCCGCCCGGGGCTGGGAGCCGCGGTCCGGGCCGAGGTGAGCAGCGCGCCGGGGATGCTGCGTCCCGCCGGAGCCGGGGAGCTGCGGGCGGGCGTCTGGCCGGGTCTCTTGGTCTTTACAGCCCCGGGAGCAGCGGGGGGAAAGGGGGCTCGGTTTGAAACGGCGAGTGCAGGCGAGGGGTCGGGTCTGCAGCGGGCATTGCCTCCTCTCCCGGCTCCGCCAGCCGCCTTGCCGCTGCTTCGGTGCTGCGAAGAGGTAACGTGCGGGTGCTGGTGTCCGCTCTCCCTCCCGGCTCGTCCGTCGGAGAGCCTGGGGAGTGCCGGGGGGGGGCGGCCCGGGGGTGCCTCTGACCCACCGTAAGGTCCTGCAGACTTGGTCAGGACGGGGAGACCCCCCCTTATCCTTCGGAGAGCTCTGCCTGCTGTAGAAGGCACGGTCTCCGGGGCTCCTCTGAGATGAGCGCGTACGGCGACGCGTGTCTGTCAGAATAAACCGGGCTATGCGCGGAATTCTGTTTTTACAGCTCCAGTCTTCTGACTTATTGAACACTTTCTTCAAGTGTTTTCTCTGGAAACTTGTCTCAAATGAGGGCTGTGAGCCCTAACAAAGAAGGGTGTTGTTCGGGAGCCAACAGGTGACGGGGTGAAACCTGAGTATATGTGTACATTGGAGTAAAGTCTGGCTGCTGTTTAAAATAGAATTTAAAAAAAAAATCAATGGGAGACTGTAAAAGGCAAGATTTCTTTCTTTCTAAATCTGTACACCCTCTTAAGGAGAGAGGGGGGAAGCATCCGTGAGAATACCGCTTCCTCGGCTAGAGGTTTGGTTCTTGCCTCACTGCGGCGTGTGCTTGTATTTCCATCAGCGCTACACAGCGCCAAGCACACTACATCCAAATCAGATGTGTTGGCGTGGGGCGATGCTTTGTCACGGTGCTTCCTCCTTTTGTTAATGCAGGTAGCCTATCTTTGCAGTACGGCTCGTCAAAAGAAATTACCCTGAGAAGGATCCTCTGGCTTCCAGTTGGAAAAGCGATCTTTGCGCTAGGATGCTAGAGGAGGAAAGCAGTTAACTCTTCTGTCGGTCCTTGTATGCTGGCTACATAAGGGGAAAAAAAGTTCTTGTTTTACTCCTAGGGTCCATCTAAATGTTGAATGAACAAGTATACAGGCTTCATTCCTTCCCCCACTGCTCTGGGTAATTCAGTTACTCAGTGGACCCAACAGCTGAAGAAGTCGCTGTGTGCTGGTGCTGTTAAGAATTGTGCTCATCAACTCTCGATCTAGATTTCCTCAGTACACAGCTATCGAGCTGTCTGTAAATACATTACTTGTACTGTAGCTAGGGAATGGGGCTTTCTGATCATTCGCGTAATACATAATTGTTATTTTATGGTGGTTTATTGCTGCTGTGTTACACCCTTCCTCTTCTAATGTAGTTATGCACCAGGGATTAAATAAGCAGGTGAATGGGCTGGCCATGCTAATCTTAACCCGTTGAGCGTTCATTGTGAATGGATGCATGCGATATGCATCTTGTATCCCCTATAGCCTTGTTAACAAGCCTTCTAACAAAAAAGTTGTTAAACAATTTGCCCTGCAGGACAGAGTAAAACAGCAGGGGATGGGCAAGGAGATGTTTGTCTAACTGTGCTCACAAATCATGACCTCTTCTATCTGGTCAGGGGTGAACATAATCAGTGAGCTGGAAATCCTAGCACGGGGATAACCTTCATATGGGGTTCAGCAATAACTTTGCTCTAAGTTTGATATCCTCACGTTTTATGTACCCGTGGGTTTGTAATTAGGAGTGTAGTTTGTCTTTGCTTCTAAGAACTTTGACATAATACGGTCGTTTTAATATGTCAGAAGAAAAAAACTTATGAATTGCTTTTATTTTAAAATCAAATTTAGCTGTTTAATTCAATTATGTTGTTCATAGTTGTCAAGCTGCCAGTGAAATACCTCCTTGTAGGCTAAGAAGCCTTTTTTTTGAGAGGTAGTATTTGAACAGAGCCGAAACCTCAAAATGTTCCACAAGCCTTAAGAAAGCAAAACAAAACATCCTTGCTGTGTTTTGTAGATGTCACGGCAGGAGTCGAAAGACCACCTTTCTACTCATCCCTCAGAAAGCATTTATTTTTTCAGCTGTTGTTTATATTCATTTGAATCCTCCTTAGGATGTAACCATTTTAAACAGATCACTTTGAAGGATGAGTGCGGTTGGGGGGCGGGGAGGAAGAACCCTGTAGTTTTAAAATGCAAACCAAATTACACTTGAGCAGGAGAGGAAGGAGGACTCCTAAACAAGCAATTGCTAAAATAGTTCTGTAGATAGCCTGCTGTTAAGCTGGGCTGGTTTAGAAACCTCATTCTCAGCAGCACCACAATATTTGTGACGCGGCCATATTGATATATGGCATATTGTCAGTCATTTTATAGCTGGTTTAGCATTAGCTCTATGATGGCGTTTTTCTTTTAAAGGGAATGCTGTCCTTTGAGTAATCTTGGTTCATTGAGATTTATGAACCTCGCTTTAAACATTTCCAATCGCCTTCTCTGGGGAGGAGCACCCTGACTGTAAAGTTGCATTTTACGGTTGGAGGTGAGGTGTATTTTTCTTTTATTCTTTACCAGGTGTACTTTCAACCTGCCCTGTATCACCGGGAAATTGAGTCTGTGGTTTTCTCTTGTTGGAGCTGAAGTGTGTGCTGTCTGGAATGGATGGGCCAGAGGTCGCCCAGGCAGGATCAGTCTTCATGGAAAAGCAGCGTGATCTCTCTCGTACCAATGCCTTGTCTTCCTTTGGAATTAGGCAACGCTCCTGTGCTTACATACCTTTGCTATAGTTGAAATCCCAACATTAGCCAGCGCTGGGTTTTGCCACGTAGAAGTGACGTGTAGCCTTAGTGATCAAAAATCCTCAGAAAAGTTAGCAAGTCTGGGTACATTCAGATTTTGTTTTGTTTCCTTGTCTTTCAAGGGGAGAAAGTAAGTCAGAGAAGTTATTCTTTGATCTTACAGGGAGAGGTTTTTGAACGATCAACATGAAGCAATTGCTCAATTACCCGTGTGCTTATGAGCGCCGGGTGCTGTGTGAGCCGGCCGGGGCACAGCCCCTCCAGTGCCCGGGGACTGGCAGAGCCAAACCTGTCCCTTGGCCTAAATTACATTTCAGATCTGCTTCCTGTGGTGTGCTTGAGGTCTAATGAAATGTTGGCAAAGATGTTTCATCTAGTGACTCCTTTTATTCCTGGGTTATTGGGCAGGAGTCAGTTCTTGAAAAGTGACAGTCTGACCAACGCAAGTTCTCATGTTGCAATGCCTTAAGAATTGGAAATACCAGTTTAGGCGTCAGCCGGTGGCACATTATTGTAAAGCAGATATCTACCTCTCTCTGAAGGGAAACTAAAACAGTTCATCTGCTGCTAAGATCATCAAGGCCAGGCTGGATGGGGCTTTGAGCAGCCTGGTCTAGTGGGAGGTGCCCATGGCAGGGGGGTTGGAACTAGATGATCTTTAAGGTCCCTTCCAACCCGAACCATTCTGTGATTCGATGATCTTGGAAGGACTTGGGCTTCTCAATGATACTCATAGTCACTTTATACTTAAGAATTATTTGGTTATAGATGATGCAGGACAGAAGCTGCCAACCTGAGCATCCCCACCCATCTGCAACAGTGAGCACTGTTGCCTTTTTTGCGAGCAGTGATTTTTTTAACTGAATCTAAGCATTCCTCCATCCCTCCTCCCCTGCCCCCCAGTTTTATACAAACAATAACAAAACCCATGGTTGACTTCACTTCCACTAGAACGTGGAGAGGGTAAATGGGTTTGCATCGCTTGTCGTCTTATCTGTTTCTGAAGGAAATGAATTCAGGGGATCTAGTACGTCCTGGCATGTCTGCCTTCATATTTTAAATATACAGGATTGAGCTTTTAGGACTGAGTTTGGTTTTACTCATCTTTCTTGTCAGAGGTTGTAATATGCAGATGTTAAGCTCAGAAGCTGTTTTGCTAACCTTCAGTTGTTCAGCTAGAGTAAGATTTCAGAAATTTGCCTGACAGCTGACAAGCTTTGTGGAAATAGCCTGTTCTCAAAGGGGAGGTTGGCAGGTTTGCTTGCCCCATCAAATATTAAATTAATCTTTTATTACAGTGCGGCTGTGCAGTGTAATAGAAGTGTGTTGGCATCTTAGCAGTGCACCAAAAATAGCGCACATGTTTTCGAACCAGAAGTTTTTTGAGTAAAGTTAAAAAACAAGTTAACTTTTTCGAGCACTAGCACAGTGGAAGAGTTAAGTAATCCCATCTGGTTTTATTGGGTGTGGGGATGTATAGACTTATTGAGAACGGGGGTAGATAGATAGACTGTGTAATACCAAGTATCGTCATTTCTCCAAGCTTGTAGCTTTGGATGCATGCTGTCGCTTTTTATGGAGCAGGTTTGGGTTTACATGCGGAATCAACAGAGCCTGTCACTAACCAGTACCTCATGCCTGAAGAAGGATAAACTCCTGTTGAGTAACTAGCAGATTACTTGGTACATGGTCTTAAATCTTTCTTCCACCTGTGATCTAGCAGCAGCCTATTTTCTGTAATATGGTGGTGACGAGACTGCAAATGTAACGTGGGACCCACCAGAAGTTTTCAGATTGCTCTCCCTTTTAGACCCACCATCAGGGTTATACAACATCAAGGAGATTAAAATTCTGTACAGCTCAGATCTAGCACTGACAAAATTGCGTCTGTGTTTAGATGAATAGGTGAAAGAATTGCCTAAAACAGGGAAGGCACAGCTCATGTGTAATGTACTGTAAAAGCAAACTCCAGTGGTCAGTGTGTCTGTCATGGTAGGATACATCCTCTCTGCTTTTGGTTATCTGTGTTTCACCGAAATTCCTAAGAACTAATTCCTAATTCACTGAATTTCCTAAGAACTTCTGCTAGAATTAGTGTAAGATATTTATCTTAATAAGCTTTTTACTGCAGAATGCTACGGATGTTGGTGAGAGCCGCCTTTGCCAGTTGTGACTCAAAATGATCCCACTGATATTAAGCTTTGCAGGCTTCAGGAATCAACAGAAGCATCTCCCTGTAGGGTTTTAAATTAACAGAACAATCATGATGTATTATACAGAGCCTAATCTGACATAATTGGATTTCAGATATTTAACTGGACCAACGCCCTTCCGCTCCGATACAGCTAAAACAAAGTTCTCAGAGGAATCCAGCAGATGCCCACTGCTCTGTGCCTACCTTGGGAAAAGCAGGATGCTACTTGCACAACTGTCTTTCCCCAACGATTTCTTTCGTTTTTTGACAAGCGGTTGTCATGTCTTTGGTGTTACTAGATTGGTGGTAGTAATGACTTCAGGAAGAGCTCGTGTCATTCCTTCTGTTAGTATCTGCTCAATGAATCTTTCCTAGATATACCTACATATAGGTAGGTGATGTACCTGATGATATACCTGCGATGTGAAACAAGCAGAAGTGTAAAAGATGGCAAGTGTTAATATTGAAATACATCGTGGTTGCCAAACATGGTAGTGTGTGTCTAGTTTTCTTGAGTAGTTTTATTTTTACAACTCTTTTAAGCACTTTTGAATTGCTTGTAGCAAGTTGTAATGATCCTTCAATCATTTATTGTTCTGGGCAACACAAGGAATACTAAACTGTTGTAAGATCATTTACTCTGATAATTAGTTGTTGCGTGTTCAAATTTATTAAAGCTCTGTTAATCTCTTCCTCCAGATCAATTGCTTGATGAGCTGCAGCTGAAATATTTAACGCTTCACACTTACGCCGTTGAAGATGGAGCCCAAAGCCAACAATCTTGTTTTCGGGTGTCAGCGAAGCTCAACATCTGATGATGACTCTGGCTGTGCCTTGGAAGAATACGCCTGGGTCCCCCCTGGCCTCAGACCAGAGCAGGTACCAACTGTGCTTCTGCATTTTTCAAATAAGCCTTGTAAGGACTGTCGAAGGGAGCGATATGCTGCCTCTACAAGTCTAATTAAATTCTTATAATGTATAAAACTTAGATTTGTCTAGAGCTCTTCGCTGCTTGTTTTGCTTCCTATTCCAATGAGGCTGTGTTCAGGGAGCTTAAAATCCTCAACACCTCAAGTTTGATGTTCCAAAAAAAAGTTCCCAGTCAAGATTTTTCAATAAATTTGTGCTGCAGAGGTATGTACTGTCAAGTCTAAAAGCAGTATAGAAATTTGCTTTCTTTTGAAATAAGTTACTAGGTTAAACTAAAGCCCATGGCATACCTTGTGGCATTGTGCTGCTTGGCCAATACTTCACTGCAGTTGTACAACTCTTTAAATAATTAGGCATTTGACATCTAGAACATGTATGTTACTACAGCGCACATAAACGGAAGTGTTCTGTCACTGTGACAAGTTGTAATGTATTTTACGCTTGTTTAAATAGTTGTATGCCTGCCATTTGTTCGTGCCAGGATTTCTCTTGTACGGTCTCTGGAGCTGACACTCGTGGGTTGGTTGAGCTGTTCCTTCCCCTCTCCCTTTTCTTCTTTATCTTTTATACCATCGCCGTAATGGAAATAAAAGTGAAATTATTGATGAGCAAGTGGCTATGGGAGATCAAAATGAACCTCTCAGGGTATTCGTTTACTTGATGGTATTGCAGCTGTGCCAAAGCTGTGTACTTGGTAATATCCACAACTCAGATGTCAGTGTTAAATGGACAGAGTGGCTTTGTAGCATCTGCTAACGGAGGCAGAGCAACCCTCCTTCAGCTGGCGAACTAACACAGTCCCTAGTTATAAAGGTGCAGAAGATGTCTCCTTTTCGCGATGCAGAGATTTTTCTTAATCATGAATAAAGTAAAAAGTCAGCAGGAATGACAAATAATGGGCTATTTTTAGGGAAACCCTTTTTATTACTTACTTAAGCATATATAAGAATCCTGATGAATCTGACCTTAAGGCAAACAGCAAGCTAACATTCTGCCAGAGCAATTAAGTGCCCAAAAATATCCTCATAATCCAGCTAGCTCAAACTCACTAAAGATTTTTTTTCCAAAAAGAATGACTTATTTTGAGAACGGGGCATAAACTTCAGAAAAAGGCATAAAGTATCTTTATCTTACTGCATGTTGTAGTCTTTTCATGGAGCTTCTTGAAATACAGTGGGCTTAGAGTAGACTTCCGATGTTTAAATTTGGGTTAAACGAAGACCAAGTCATATTTCGTACAACCTTTCCCACATAATTTTGATTGCTTCCTGAGTCAAGTGAATGATTACTCCTTCTTTTTCATCTGTCTCACACAGCAATAAGCTGTTGACCTGAGCATTATTTAAATCTGGATGGCAAGTAATCTTTTTGCCAATGGTCAGCTCTTATTTACAGCCCCAGGCCTCGTGACAAGCTGGAAACTGCATAGGAAAAACTATAAATCTGTAGCTGTTCCACAAAAATATTTTTTGCCATTGGCCTTTGGGCCTTTGTCATAGTGTTCATTACAGCTTTCCTGTCATAATTTTCTTCTGAAAAAAAAAGAAAAAAAAGAGTGAAGATTGATAGGGGTGTGCACCTAATATTGATTTCTTTATCAAAAACATGCAGCCTGTGAAAATTTCATAGCTAATTTGCATCTGATTGAAATGTGGCTGGATCCAGCCTCCTCCCAGGGGAAGGATGTTTCCACCTTCTTACCAAAGCCCACATGGAAGCAATGAAAGCTGATGCTTTGGGTGAGCCCGATCAGCAGGAGACTACAAAACAGCTTTTGTCTCAACAACGTGTAAAACGCAGAGAGCAAATTAAATTTGTTTATATAGTGGCTGTTTTCTGGAAAGCTTCATGCCTTGTGTGGTAAATTGCGGAGGGAAACTTGGAATTTCCACGGGGTTGTTGGTCAGCCCTGAAGGGGGTGGGAATAATGAGAACATTAAATGTGCATAATTTATGATACCCCCACCCCCCCAATTGTCACTGCAAATTGCATTCCAGAAAAGCAATTCAGCAGCTGGGTGCTAGTTTTATCAGAGACAATTCAGGTTTGCTGAGCTGGTTCATCTGGGTCTCGTATTTTCAGCGCAAACCCTGTCGCGGGTCTAATGTAGCGTAACCGTCTTCCTTCGGAAATGAGACCTGAGATAAAACAGTAGCTGAAGGAGGCTCGCAGCGCTTGGGTGATGTCCATCCCTCAGCCTAAACTCTGCGTTCCTCCTGGTCAGGTCCAGCTGTATTTCGCCTGCTTGCCAGAGGAGAAGGTCCCTTACATTAACAGCCCCGGAGAGAAACACCGAATTAAACAACTCCTCTATCAGCTGCCGCCCCACGATAATGAGGTAAATACACAATTTAGGATGCACCGTCAGGGCTTTCGGTCTCCCTGGCGGCTTCTACGTGGAGAAAGACCGACCTGCGTATTTATGACAAGCCTGAACCGTGGCCTGCGGTGGCATCTGACCTAAAAAGCAGCACGGTGTGTACACTGAGTCCATTGTTTAGCTGTCCGGTTGGCCTGTGCGCAGATAAGAGCAGTCTGGAAGGACGCTGCCTTTGCTTGTTAGGGGGGCTGGTGTCACTGCAATAAACTTAACACAAGTTGGTTTTATAGTGTTTGCAGCCACCCACCAATTACCAGGAACCTACAAATTCCTGGAATTGCATTGTAGCACACAAAAAGGATGCTTTGTGATAGTAAAAGGTTTGCATCTCAGATATGCAGTGTAATTTGGAGTAGAAGTGGAAATAACAAACAAGGCCTTTGTAAGGAAAGGGGGCGGGGGTGTCAATACTTAAGATCTTGTGTATACTGCAATACTCAGTTGCGGGCACTTAACTATAAATCTAAAGGACAATGTTATGGCTGATTTAGGTTCATTCCATTATTTTAGGACAACAGCAGGTTTTGGTGTGGCTTTTTTAAAATCTTATTTTTTGCCTAGACAACTACTTGGTTTATTGTGGTGGGTTTTTTTTCCCTGTAATGCAAAATAACTCCCTGTACTACTTTTGCATTATGCCATATTAGCTAAATATTAAGATGGTAGAGAAGACAAGCTGGAAAAGCTTAACGATGATTGCCAGCATGCCTGATGAATTTCTTGCATATATGCACTTACTTATTAATCTGTTACTTTAGAAGCTCAGTATCTAAAATGACTTTTCCTGTGTTTTCACTGGAAGGTGAGATACTGCCAGTCTTTAAGTGAGGAAGAGAAGAAGGAACTGCAGATGTTCAGTTCTCAGCGCAAAAAGGAGGCACTCGGCCGAGGCACTATTAAACTACTCTCAAGAGCAGTGATGCATGCGGTTTGCGAACAGGTAATACTACTGGGTGCCATAAGCCAGCCAGCAGGCTGAATAATGGAAAACTACAGTATCTCAGTATTATGTGTAAGCTTATCTCTGTCTATGTCTGAACACTAAAAAAAAAAAAAAAGCCCACCAAAAAAAAGAGTATTTTTGGAACCGTATGTAAACAGAAAGAAGGTAGTGCTTGCTTAAGCGAGGTGCAATCTTTGATACTGGGAATGAACTGCATCTTTGATATATTTTCTACTGAAAAAAAAAAATGTTGCCGACTCACACAAAAGTAATGCCAAAGGAAAAACGGGCATATGCTTGAAAATGTTATTAGGTATAAAATAAATTTATCTTCACAAAAGGTTTGTTGATGCACAGACCAAAACTGAGAATGTTTTTTTCCCTCTTGTCAGCATTTCAGAATAAAACCTGCATATTGTGTTTGTTGTTTTAATTTAACTTAAATGCCAGATGCTAGTAGTTTGGGATGGGAAGTGTGTTCACTTTCTGTTGTTGTTCCTAGTGTGGTACAAAAGTAAATGGCGGTGAAGTTGCAGTTTTTGCCTCAAGAGCTGGGCCTGGGGTGTGCTGGCACCCCTCCTGTTTTGTGTGCTTCACGTGTAACGAGCTGCTCGTTGACCTTATCTACTTCTACCAAGACGGGAAAATTCACTGCGGCAGACACCACGCTGAACTTCTCAAGCCTCGATGTTCAGCCTGTGACGAGGTAAATAATTCACATTTTGCAGCCAATCTACACTTCTGTTGTTCAGTTAACAAATTGCATCACTTGGGCAATTACTACCTTCAGATGCATTCATTTAAGAAGTCGGGACTCTGATGCACAGATGTGTGTGAAGGCTGAGGGGTGTGTAATCTCATCAAATCGGCAATATTACAAGCAATGAGATGGTATTTAGAAAGCACATACCTGTTTGTATTTAGAATTGAATCTTGTAGATTGAATTAGAAAAAGGATCTGTACAAATATTCCAAAATATCATCCTGATAGCAGCTTCTTTAATTGCAGGGTTCTTATGTTCTCATTTAATTTTTGGCTTTTAAAAGTACAGGTTTTCCTAATTCCTTCCTGTTTAAAGAAAGATGAGAATGCCGCAGTTGCTATGGGAGTTGCTGTCTCTATCTTTGTGTTCAAAAGGCAGCTAAATAAAAAATAAATTTAGTACGTGAACTGCACACATACTGAATCCCGAGGTGAGGCTTTGGCCGCTTTAACTAAAAGTTTACTTTTTATCTCTGAAAAGATCATTTTTGCTGATGAGTGTACAGAAGCTGAGGGTCGCCACTGGCACATGAAGCACTTCTGTTGCCTCGAGTGTGAAACAATCCTGGGTGGACAGAGATACATCATGAAGGATGGGCGACCATTCTGCTGTAACTGTTTTGAATCCCTCTATGCGGAATACTGTGAGACCTGTGGGGAACACATTGGTAAGTATGCCCTCTTTAAGCATTAAACTTACAAATTAAGGGAAAGCCAATGTATGAAATTATTTCACATTCCAGAAGTGTGGATTCTGCAAGTAATTTTTCAGAGAAACCCAAAGCGTTGCATTTTTCTCCCCTTCCAGGTGTTGACCATGCTCAGATGACCTATGACGGACAGCACTGGCATGCCACAGAGACTTGCTTTTCTTGTGCTCAGTGCAAGACCTCTTTGCTTGGCTGCCCTTTCCTTCCAAAGCAAGGGCAGATTTACTGTTCAAAAACCTGCAGCTTGGGAGAGGATGTTCATGCCTCCGACTCTTCTGATTCTGCATTCCAGTCTGCTCGATCCAGAGATTCCAGGAGGAGCGTCCGCATGGGAAAAAGCAGCCGGTCAGCCGACCAGTGCCGCCAGTCTCTCCTCCTGTCCCCGGCCCTCAATTACAAATTTCCTGGCCTTTCAGGCAATGCCGATGATACTCTTTCTCGTAAGCTGGATGATTTAAGCCTTTCAAGGGAAGAGACGAGCTTTGTTAATGAAGACTTCTGGAAAGGAAGAGGAGAGCAAGAAATGCCTGAAGACCCTGAAGAATGGGCTGAGCATGAAGACTACATGACTCAACTGCTTCTGAAGTTTGGTGATAAAAGCCTCTTCCAGCAGCCCGCTGAAGTAGACATCAGATCAAGCGAACACTGGATTTCTGATAGCGTGGTCAAGAGCAAGCTGGACTTGAAAAAGAATAATCCAAGCCTAGCAAGTAAGAAGTACCAAGCAGACATGTACTGGGCCCAGTCGCAAGATGGCTTGGGTGACTCCGCCTATGGCAGCCACCCAGGCCCTGCCAGCAGCAGGAAAATCCAAGAGCTAGACATGGAACACGGGGCGTCAGGATACAAACATGACCAAACACCATGGTATGGAGGTTCGCTTGAATGTTTGTCTGACCTGAAACAGCAAGAACAAAGCGTTCGAGACTCAATGGATTCTTTGGCTTTGTCTAACATAACAGGTAATGGTGGAAAAAATGACTGGTTTTGATGGAGAGGTCAACCAAAGCATGCATGTTGGAGTATTCTGTACTTGTCATATCTGCGATTTCTAAGATGTTTTAGTAGCAAGAGATCCATGTAAAGTCGGAAATGGCTTTTATCAAGCACATATTCTTCCACAGGATACACTTCTGCTACTTAAATTCTATTTAAATTCTTCTACTTCGCTTTCCTTTGCTCGTAACAAAAAAATCCATAACGTTAAATAGAGTAAGAACGGTCTTGAACTATGTATTTGTTGTATACAAACCACTGCTTTGAGCAAATGAAGATTTATTTTTTTCCCATACCTTAAGTACAAGAACTTGCATTATATACCAGGATAATATTAAAGACAATCTGCAAAACACTTTAGGTAACTTCCTGATTTTCTTGTAAAAATATGCAGAAAATCTGAAAGGACGGTAACCTTCGTAGCCTTAGGAAATGAAGTTTATGAGATTATCTTTCTCCATGGACTAAAGAGAAACTGATAATCCACTTTTGCGAACCTCCTTGTCAAACGTGATTGAAATTAGCCAAAGGGATAAAAATCAGATATGCAAGTGTCCTTGTGTGTGCGTGCGTTAACCTTCCTTTACTATTTCCCTACAAAACCCCCAACCCTGAGAGTTAGGTATGAGAGACCCATTTTAAAAGTTGTCCTCTCCTCTTCTTCATTTCTTTCCTTCTGTAACCTGAATTCTTGTAGCTACTCGTGTAGCTCAGGCCCGACCACGCGCTGCATTGCCCAAGCAGTAACGAAGGAACTGATGAGGGGAGCTTGGTTCAGGGGGGCACGGGAGGAGGAACTAGAGGTGTTGCACCCAGGAAGGTCACAGGGCAGATGACGCTGCTGTTGTGGGAATGAAGGGTCATGGGACACAAACCAGGGCAGGTTACTGCCGATGATTTTTGGAGGGTAAGGAACTTTCTTTGCGAGGCAGTAAGCCTGGCTTTCCTGTAGCAACAGCTGGAATATTGAATTTAGCGATACCAGAAACATGAAACATTTCAGCCTTAAAAATGGCAAGCACAGACTGTAGAATAATTTTATGTAATTCTTGTTTCTTAGAGGCTTAGCTCAAAAATTTTTAACTCACTAAACTTCTCCCGCTCTTGATGTTCTAATGTTAGCTAATTCTTTGGTAATCAGAGCTAATACTTAAATATCTCAAGTCAAAACAAAACTTATTCTTCTATGATGTAGCTACTTCTTTTGGTAATAGTTCCAAAAAAAACACTAATAAGGTCTGCTTTACTGGAAAGAAACGTTTAATATTTTGTTACAATACTTCTCTCTTTGATAGCCCTCTCATTTTGTTTTCCTCCTTTCTCCATTCCCACCACAGGGGCTTCGATGGACGGAGAAGGCAAGCCACGGCCATCTCTCTACTCTTTGCAAACTTTCCAAGAGCTGGAGGTAGAGGACTGTGAGAAAATGAGCAACATGGGAACTCTGAATTCTTCAATGCTCCACCGGAGCACAGAGTCCTTGAAGAGTCTGAGCTCAGAGCTGTGTCAGGAAAAGGTCTTGCCAGAGGAAAAGCCAGCGCATATGCCTGTACTGAGAAGATCTAAATCCCAGTCTAGACCACAGCAAGTGAAGTTTTCAGATGATGTTATTGATAATGGAAGTTACGAGAATGTTGAAATACGTCAGCCTCCAATGAGTGAAAGGACTCGTCGGCGTGTTTACCATTTTGAAGAGCGCGGCCATCGGCCTTCTCATCATCGTAGAAGAAGTAGGAAGTCTCGTTCAGATAATGCACTTAACTTGGCCGCAGAAAGAAGGTGCTCTCCAAGAGAGAGATTTCGGTATTACTCCCCTCAGGATCATGAAAAATTTATTCAAAACAGAAGCTCCCGTGAGATTCGGGCATACATTCAAAATGCAGAGCTGTATGGACAATATGCCCATACTAGGTCTGATTATGCACTGCGGAATCAGGTGGTTGATAAATTTTTTGGATTGTACGGTGAGGAAGATGACTCCTGGTGTTCAACTTCATCCTCATCATCCGATTCTGAAGAGGAAGGGTATTTTCTAGGACAGCCAATTCCACAGCCACGATCACTGAGATACCCGTACTATACAGATGACCTTTCTAGTCCAACTACTGCATTATCTAGTTCTCAGTTTGGACAAAGGACAACCAAATCAAAGAAGAAGAGGGGACACAAAGGAAAAAATTGCATCATTTCTTAAATTTGTTTTAACAGTTGGGAAGACCTGTCAACTCTGTAGCTACAGCTCGAACCACATCTTTTTATATTAATAATTGTACTTAGGCAAGTTGCTGAGGTTCTTAATGCTTTGCCAGCGTAAATGATAACCCTGCCAGAGTTTACATTGTACAAGTAACATTCGGAAATGTCACCATGCCAAATGATGACCTGCTCAGATATTGCCAGGTTTACAAAATGATGATCTGCTCAGATACTGCTAGGTTTACAAACGATGTTTCAGCTCTCAAAATACGGTTACTGCAGTTCTTGATACAGACTTTTTGTAGACATTTTATTTTATGCTCGCTATTCACCTATGTTGAATTATCCGAGAGGAGGGATTCAACAAAGATCAATAAATAAAATTGACGGTCCTGTGCTGTAGCTCTACCCACAGAAGATGATCTTCGACTTTTTCCTCTTACTGCCAGGAAAAAGAAGGCTCTATACTGTGCCCTTTCTTCTTCCTCCTTCAGGTTTCCTTACAAAAAAATGGTTGTGTGTTTTTTTTTCTTTTTTTTAATTATTATGCTTCTTTTCCAAAGAGTCCACTGTTAAGGAGGCAAAAATCAGAACGTGGGAGCTGAAGCCTAAAGCAGCAGTAAATGGTTTATATGCTTAAGTTTCATGGCTTTTCCTCCACCGTTTTTTAAGAATTCCATGCCTCTGTCAGGGTTTGGGGCGTTTTTTGTGCCTGTTTAAAGGAAGATATTAGTTCAGCTGCTGGAATTGGTTGCCAATGAGTGATGATGCTCGTTATGCCGTGCCTCCCACCCCCCAGCAGTGAGAGAGGAGGTAGAACTAACTGCGGAGTCCTTTGCTCGGGCACGTAACCCCATTGAAGTCAATGAATCTACTTGCGTAACGAATACTTTCATAAGGGCTTAAAGGATTAGGCTCCAGAATCGTCTCTTTTCAAACGCATTATCCAGGTTTTAAAGTGTATTCGCTGCAATTCTAAATCAAAAAATACAAAGAACATTGATATTTATAATGTAGTATTTCATAGGCTTAAATGTATTCATAATTTAACAGTGCAAATACTAATGTACATATTGTACAGTTAAAATTTTAAAAGCTGAATATTTTTATATCCCTGAATTTAAAGAAGTTTGTTACAATATCAAACTAGATTTGTTAGGGGTTTAACAGCAGCTTTATGGATGAAATATTGCTTGTATTTTAGTCAGGGGTTTTAAGTTGAAAAATACTGAAAAATGTTTAGTGCAAAACAGCTTAATTTTGTCTACTAGGTATTAAAAGCTCTGTATGCATGGTGGGGCTCTGTAAATACTCTCTAAACTATGGCCCTCTTAATCTTGCAAGTGTTATTTATGGGTCAAGCAAAATGTAAACTATATAAATGTAAAAACCACACAAGCCTGGAATATATCAGTACAACAAATATGCAACTCCTGTGGCTGTGGATTTTTTTATTTTTGTTATTTTTATTATTGTTCCCCGCCTTGCCCAAAAATAGTTTCTGCAGTTGGCCTCCATAAAGGAAGAGAGATGATGCTGGGTGGCTCTAGAAGACAGGCTGGCCAAAACCCATAAAGCAGTAGGTAATCTCAAAAGGTGCCTTGAACTCACATGTGGAGCAGGAGCTATTTTAAGTTATAATAAACTTCTTCCACTGTTTTAAATAAAGGGCAGAAATTCGTTAGTTGAATTAACAGTGACATCCACCAATTAAGATAGTGCATGGTAAAGCCGTTGGCTTTCTGACCAGCTGAGGAAAGGTAATTCATGAAAGAACAGATGCTGGTTACCAAAAAAGCCTGGCTGACTGAACTAAGCTTGCCTTTCTCAAGGATACAGAGGTTTGGAAATAAAAGCAGCTAGAAGTAAAGGAGGGAACGGACACATGAGTATTGGCTTACACCAAAGAAAACGAAGCTATTGCTGAGGCTATATCAAACTAGCAGTTACTTGCTTGTATTTTCCAGGGTAAAATAAGCAAAAGCTCCTTTACTCCCAGAGGTGGTATTCGCCGTATAAGTCACTTTTCTAGTACAAACAAGTCTTGTGTACATGAAAGCTGATCAAAGTCGTATTGTGCTACATCACGTGGGCCAATGGGCGGCTCGTGGGCTGCTTCCAGCTGGCGCGTTGCCCCGGTGGCTCAGGCAGCGTTTGCTTCCCTGGCAGCCAAGTGCCTGCTCTGTTTAAGAATATTACAAAAACCAGACTGCCAGGACTTACAGGACGCGAGGAGAGATGCTGACTTGTTACCGCGTTCCCCGGGATGCTCAAACAACGATTGGGACCTTCCATTCTTACCCCCATTCCCAAATACGGGCAACCAGGATCCTCACCAATGAAATGTTGTGCTGCTACTGACGTGTCCCTTTCGGAACGAGTAACTGTCTCGTGGAGAAGTGTCTCCACCAGTAGTTCTTCTGATCTTACACCATCTCCTGAGGTACAGCATACGTACCCTCCCAAGGTGCAATGTCTTATGGAGTATTAGATGATAAAAGTTCTTCGTAGATTGTTAGCTGCTTCATAATACTTTCTTCTTAAAAAAAGACAAAAAACAAAACAAGAAAAAAAACCCAACCCAACTATTCAACACAGTTCTCTAAAGTGTGTCATTTACAATCGTCAGAGTTAATGTTCACGTTACCTCCCTCTAAACCTCAAAATAAACGAGCTGAAAGATGTACCTCTTCCCCATGCCCTTATACCAAACCCAAGGATGACCTAGGGCTGAAGGTGCCGTTGCTGGGGCACTGTGACCTCTCCGCTCCTGCAAGGGCTCTGGGTACTTCAAAACGCGTGATGTAAATAATGACACTTCCCCCTCTCCCACCGCCACTCTCTATAGTGCTATTTTTCAGCGGGAAGCTTTGGCGGGGGAGGGAGGCCTTTCCTTTTCCTCAGGTTTACTCAGGAAAAAAAAAAAAAGGAGAGGCACGTTTGTCCGTAAGGATGACCCCTCCTGTAGGCGGTGCTGCTCTCCCCCTGACCAGCAGCCCTTCTCCCAGCCCGAGCCCGGAGCTCCGACCTGTTTTCCCTCCAGACCAGCCTCGGCCAGGGAAGGTGCGATGCCCTGGGAGCGGTGGGAGCCGTGCTCTGGTGGCGGCGCCTTCCAGCAGTGAAGCAGCTCGTTCAGGGCTGGTTTAGATACCGCTGCTCTGAGGCACGTACATCCCCCTGACCTGCGCTGGGCTGCGGGACCCCCAGTAATTAAGAGCATTAGAAAACATTGAGAAAGCTTGGTTTTGCTGAGGAATGGACTGCTAGGAGACATTCACGTCCGGAGAAGAGTAACAGGTACTCGTAACCACGCTTAATGAAAGAGGAGTTAACTTGTATTTTTATCCAGTTTAAAAATTACACACTAAGTTTAAAGATGGCTTTGCAACTTTTAGTTTTTTGAGCTTGACATAAACGATCTCTACTTCATTATTTTTGACCATTTATTACGAGGAATGTTTCTAATTGATCCTTCTACCTTAAATATAAAGAGAACGGTATGGGATACAGTATTTGCTACCAGCACCAGACTCGGATCCAGTCACCAAAGCTGTAAATTCCGTTTTGTGTTATTAGCAGTAGCACCTGTATTCCAAGTGGAGCTTATACCCTGGTAGGCACCTAGGCATCACACAGCTCAGAAAGGTAAAAGAAAGAAGACTCAGGGGTTGAGATAAAGACAGTTTAATAAGTAAAAAAAACAACCAAACAAACAAAAAACCCAACAACAACAACAACAAANAAGCCATACAAACCAACCCAGTTGCTCAGCAGCAGCCAACTAATACCCAGCCAGTCCCTGAACAACAGCAGCCCCAGCAAACTTCCCCCCACCCCAGTTTTGTCGCTGAGCACGACGTGACACGGTCTGGGACATCCCTGTGGTCAGCTGGGGGTAGCTGTCCCGGCTGTGTCCTCTCCAAACCTCTTGGCCACTCGCTGGAGGAGTGGAGTGAGAAGCGCTGCTCAGCAGTAAGAGCATCCCTGTGTTACCAACACTCTTTTCCTCACAAGCCCAGAGCGCAGCACCACCCTACCCGCCACTATGAAGAAAATTAACGCCATCCCAGCCAAACCCAGTACCACCTTCACGACAGTGAGACATACCAGGGCTACACATTAGCCTCAGCCTTCCACAGACAACAGGGTCACAAGGCAGGTCTCCACGCTCTTTTCCTTCCTTTTCCCCTTCCTTTTTTATTCTTTTAGGGTTATCTGCACATTAATGAGCACTAGGAGTAAGTCTTGTTTTCAGGAGCTCTTAAGGTGATGAAGAAAATAAATTTCTCCCGCACAACACCTGGTTCCTTCCACCAGGAGCCCCATCGAGGTTGTCCACGAGACCAAGGACAACTTCTTACACTGATATGAAATAAATCCAAAGTATACGTTTGTTTCTATGGGAAGCAAGGCTAAAAGCCACGTTTCTTCCCTAAGTTAAAGGATTGGCATAATATTTTACTTACATCAACAGAAAGCACACAACACAAAAGGTTAAATGTGAACATTCAACGTAACGACAAGTATTAAATGGCAAACCAGTTACCTATCACTCATGAATGTGAATTAAAACTTTCACAGAAGTAGCACTTATAAAAAAATTCAAAAGGCTCCTTAATTCATGAGTAAAATTTAATCCACATAAAAGAAAAGTGAGATTAAGCTAAGGACAACCTAACAAGCTTTTGAAAGGTCTTCCTGACCTATTAGCTAATCTAAAAAAACCCCAAGAATACTGGCTGACAGGTCGGGCTTAAAGAATTACAGTAAACGGGGTTACATCAGGCTGGTGGCCAATCACCAGTGGGGTTCCCCGGGGCTCAGTTTTAGGGCCAGTGCTCTGTAATGTTTTTATAAATTACATAGACACGGGAGTTGAATGTACATTAAGTCAGTCTGCCGACAATACTAACCTAGGAGGAGCTGTGCACTCCCTCGAGGGCAGAGAGGCCTTTGCCGAGAGAGCTGGATAGACTGGAGAGCTGGGCAATCACCAACCATATGAAATTTCACAAGAGCAAGTGCCGGCTTCTCCACCTGGGACGGGGTAATCCTGGTTATACCTACAAACTGGGGGATGAGAGGCTGGAGAGCAGCCCTCCTGGAAAGAGATCTGGGGGGTTGGGTTGATGGCAAGTTGAACAGGAGGCAACAGTGTGCCCTGGCAGCCAACAAGGCCAACCGTGTCCAGGGGTGCATCAAGCCCAGCATCGTCAGCCGAGGTCGAGGGAGGCGATTGTCCCACTCGACGCTGCACTGGTGCGGCCCCACCTCGAGTACGGTGTGCCGTTTGGGGCGCCTCAATACAGGAAGGGCATCAAACTGTTAGAATGTGTCCAGAGGAGGATGACCAAGATGGTGAATGGTCTCGAGGGCAAGACTTATGAGGAGCGGCTGAGGTCACTTGGCTTGTTCAAGCTTGGAGAAAAGGAGGTTGAGGGGTGACCTCATTGCAGTCTACACCATCCTGACGGGGGGCAGCAGAGGGGGAGGTGCTGATCTCCTCTCTCTGGTGAGCAGCAACAGGACACGAGGAAATGGAATGAAGCTGCGCCAGGGTAAGTTCAGATTGGACATTAGGAAAAGGTTCTTCACTGAGCGGTCGGTCACTGGAACAGGCACCCAGGGAAGCAGTCACGGCACCAAGCCTGGCAGGCTTCAAGGAGCATCTGGACAATGCTCTTAGTCATATGGTTTAGCATTAGGTAGTCCTGTGAGGAGCAGGGAGTTGGACTTGACGATCCTTATGGGTCCCTTCCAACTCGAGATATCCTGTGATTGTAAGCTTAGATCTTACTTTACAGAAAAACACTTGAAAAATCAGATACTTTTATCATAGTAAATTTAATAAGGCTTCTAACAAAGGAGACTCCTAACAAACTGTACAGTAATAACGGACATTTTTAATCAAAAATATATTAAACATGATTTCAGTATTATTTTCATTAGCATTTCTAACCCAAAGCAGAAACGCTGATGTAACACCCTGAAGGCTCTCGGTCCTGTAGGCAAGTAGCAAAGGGCTGTAGCTACACTTCTGCCCCAGGGAAGCCTTTGCCTGTGGTTTCATGACTGATCTCGGTAAACCAGGTTGTTGCCAGAAGGGGCGGGTCAGGTCTGGCTGCGGTGCCCCAACAGGCTGCCTCTCCTCCCCTCTCTCCCTCCCCAAATGAGCATCCCGTAGGATCCACGAGCCGATTCCCACTCGCTGTGCAGCCCACACAATCCCAGGTGCCAACAAGGTAAGTGGCAGGTCACCTCCTTTGAGTAACGTGAACTCTTAGAAACCAACAAAAGCCAACTGCAAAACCACACCCTACCGACATTAAATCTGATCAGGCACCCCAGGAATCTGATGTAATACATGTTTAATTTACCAAATCAAGATTTGCATGCGTAAGATGCTGTGATACATACAGTGCCTCGTACATGCAGAATCATTGCTATTTCATTTACTTTTCTGCAAACCATTCTGATGAAATCTGAGAAGAAGAAGAATCTCGGTAAAGGGGCTGAATTCGCTGACCTTTTCATTTTAAAATACTGTGGACTTTGGGAACGATGAGCTTTAGTCCTTAGTCCTTTTACAGAGTTTCACGTGTTCCTAAATGCAATCGTATACAAAACAACCATGCCTATACTTACCTCTCTGTGACTGTGACTCAAATTATCCCTTTCCTAAAACATTCATAAAGCCCAGTACTTTATTAAATATAAAGCTGTACACAACCCAACAGTCAGGATACCGCCAATGAGTCCTAACTATTTTTCATCTCCGAAAAGCAGTCATGAAGCACTGGCGGCCTCTTGACTCTCCTCAACTATGAGTTCCCCAAATATGAGTCGCTCTATTCAGGTCAAAAGTGGCATTACACAGCATCATTTAGGTTGGAAATGATGAAGAATTTAGGGCCTTTGGGTTCAACTTCACGTTACACCTAATCCAAAGCAATCTGGATTTAACGAAGAGACGGCCCTGCTTGCTTTCCTTGTCTGACCTTGCCATCCCAAGTCATAGAATCATAGGGTTG
>VYZM01018310.1:0-39826 GCA_013398915.1 Dromas ardeola
TTCTTTTTTTTTATTTTTTTTAAAAGGCCTTCCAATTATCTTTCATTTTAGTCCTATTTTTGTTGCACAAAAGGAAGCAAAAAATGCGTGTTTGTCACAAACCCTTTTTCTTTTTTTTTTCTTTCTGATGAAAGATTTCTTCTATGTTGTGTATAAAATAATCTTTGAATTGAAACTTCACAATGATAGACAATATGGTTCTAGGAGTTCTGCATAATGGGCATCTGAAGTTTTACTGAAAATCTGGATGGAGAAGAGGATAAAAAAAGTTAATGTTTTATATAAAATTACCGTATTCTTTTATAGTAGAACAAGCAAAACAAATGAAAAGTTTTAAGACTAACAAAAGTAAACAAAAAATAACAATTCTATACACAGACATACAGACAGATATAAACACATATGTGAATATGTAGTTTTGAAAGTTGGAAGTCAGACAAATTTCATCGCAGCGAATAACCAGATAAAGGTACTGTAGAAAGGTTAATATATGATTACATAAACAGTTTTAGATAAAAATTGATAAGATTTCTGAAGATTAACTGATTTTTTTTTCATTCTTTATGGACTTTATGAAGTATTTCCTTTATATGTGAAAAAATATTTAGATAAGTCAATGAAAAATTCTGAACTGTTTTTCTTAGGTAAACTAAACTTCTGTGTTGTAGTGTTGTCAAAAATTTGTTAAATATTTCAAAGCACTGATGCTTGAGGTAAAAGGAATTTCAGAACTTTTTATCCAAATTGAATCAATTTCTCACTTTAAAATTTATTTCATATAAATTTTTCAAAAAGAGCAAAAATTAAATCACAATTTCATTTTGAAAAACATCAAAAATTTAAATTTAAGAAAGTACTGACAGGTTTAGGCAGAGAGAGTTAAGATTTCATGCTATTCTATAGAAAAGGAAGTGTGATTTTCAAACAGCTTCAATTTATTTTTGCCTATCATATTTGCATTACCTCAGGAATATTTTTTACCATTTGTCTCAGCGGGATAGCTGGTATAAATAAGAAAGGACTATTAAATTAGGTTATTTGATTTTTTTAATGTATGTTATAATTAGTAAATTTATTTATGTGCCTTTTTGCCGGTTCCCAGATCTAATCTGTAATTTATTCACACCTTCTAATTCTACCAGATTTATTGTTGTCTATTATTATTCAGATTATTATTTAGATAATTATGTGAAGTGTTATGCAACTCTGTGATAAAACTGTGTTGCATTCCTTAGGAGCTATTGAGATTTTTAAATATGCCTTAGTCCTTACCCTTAGGATTTGAAAAATAATACAGTGGATTTCTGCAAAGCACACGAGGAAGATTTGTTATGTAAAACATAACATTGTTATGTAATCTATTTTCATTACAAGTTTACAAAGAGATGGATTATTATTTTTCTTTAATTTGCGTGACCAAAGACTGTGTTTTTTTCTGTGTTGTGTTAGTGAGAACTGATATGCAAAAAATATATGTCATTACCTTTCACCAAAATTCTTATCCATTAAACAAGAAAGATTTCTTATTCAGGTTATTTTTCTTTATGGTATTTTGAACTTTGATCAATATTTCTTTCTTATACCATAAAATATATTTACTTCTACCTGATGTGGGTTGAATACATTTTGGATTAGCTATTCATTCACCTCAAATCAGCTGGAAAGTAGTTGACATGTTTGGTCAGTCTAATCAATCGTGGCAGCTATGTCACAGTTGAAGGTGTTTATTCTAACCTGATCTCTCTCCCAGGCTGTTCAGTAATTTTTCAAGTACTTATAAAGTTTGGAATTATAAAGTATGGAATTGGGAACAAACACCTGTGAGTGACAGTGGAACTAGAAAAATGGGAAGGAATGACCTTCCTTTAAATATAAAAGTTGTAATATTTATGATTATTGTATTTACAAATATGAACATATTTGGCTTCCATTTTGAGTTTATGTTTTTCTTTTTTTAAAGAGAAAGATGGCATATGAGAACTAGGATAAAATTCAGGTCTCTTGAAGCTGTTAGGAATATTGCTATTCATTTTAAGAAGGTTAAATTTTCAGTTACAGAGACTACTTTATTCAGAGCCTTGTGACTGTATAGCACACTCATTGAATGACACATGACAACACCTGGCAGAGCCAGTAATCTGTTTTCAATACATCTGCACTACCAGCTATCGTCATGGCCCCTTCTTTAGCTTCTGTGAATTTAGTAATCTCTGCCCTAATAATATTGATGGAATGATTTAGAGCTATTTAATATTTGAAAATGACAGAAGTTGTAAAGTCAATAGAGAAGTTTTCTTAAAGAAATGTGATTCTATGCTAAACAAATTGGTGGTGATTAATATTGCTAGCCTAAGTGATTTTCCTTCATTCTGACCCAATTAATATACATGTGTCTGATCTACAACATATGTTCCAAAGAAAGCTTGGTGATATTTTTTCTGTTGATTCAATGGATTTGGATCATCTGCCACAATTTAACAAGACAGTGACATAGAAATTCAGATACGATATGAATATCATAGAGTTAAAGAAAGTGGTTTAGTCACTTTATATTAATAATTCAAGTACCACTAATATTATCTACATTAGTAGCTTGCCTCAGAAGCAGTGGATTTGCATACTTTTTTCTCTGTTTTCAAAAGCTACTCTCTCATGTGAGACTATGAAATTCTGAACACACACACACACAGACACACACACACCTCTTATTCTGAAACCAAAGATTAATGAAAAATATAGACCAATAAATGTTAGAATTTATTTCCTGAATGTTTGATCTAAAATGTATTTATTTTTTAGAAAAGCTGTAGTCAAAATTGTTCATCATTTCTGTTCCATCTGAAACACTGCACTCTTTAGAGGCTGAACTGGGGGAACAATACATATACCTTACTGAAATAGTATTGAGACTATTTCATTGGATTCACAGGTAAGATTAAAGGGTTTACTTCTTTTTAAATAAAAAAATAAATAAATATAGATTTTCACCAGCCTGAAAACAATTTCAGGGGAAAAAAATGCATCCAAGGCTGGCTTTTTTAATGGTACACAGCAACACAGCTAACATCTGATTGCATCTCAAGGCTCTCCATACATTTTTGTACAACAGAAAAGTTCTAGAAATATGTACCTACTCTTGTTATTCATCACTGCCTGTGGCCACTTGACCACAGCACTCAATTTTGATTCCACAGTATCATATGAGAAGAGAATTAGAGGTTAGCATAAATCATTCAAAGCCACAGGTAAGATAAGGTAAAATCAGAAACACGTTTAATACAATTAATGCAACAAAGGAAAATAGGTGTTCTAATGTTTGTTTCTCCAAAACGTCCATTTGGTTCATCAGAAACCCTTCCATAACACTGTTGCTATCTGAGGGTAATGGTGACACTGCTGCTAGGTGTGATATGTTTCCTGAGATAGCCGTTCCAGGGCAGATACCTGCAGATACTAATGATGATTGATACAGATTAGCTACTTGTGGACAGAATATAAATACATGCTCAGCATACAAACAACCAGTGCCAACTGACTGTAAATAATCAATAGCTTCAAATGTCTGCTAGACTGATAATAAGGAAAAGGATACTGTTTCTGTAAACTCAGTTATTCAGGGTTACACAGATGACTAACATCGACAAGGTAAAAATAAAAGACAGTAACGAAACATATGTAAATAAAACTATACAAACACACTCTGAACATCCACCTTAAAAAAAAAAAAAATTAGCAGATTCTTTTTAGAAGTGATAACTTTTAAGAGAAGGTGTGGCCTGATTAATTCAGGACAGCGGATAATCAAAGTTTGCCTCTGCTTTTATGAAAGGGTTTGAGCTCTAACTCAGGGTAGTACTTTCCCATAAGTCAGGCAGACAATTTAGACTTTCACTCATTCTGCAAAACCAGTATCTACAATTAACTAACTGCTTCACTGAGATACCCTTTTCTTTCTTCAAATACACGCAATTTAAGCTAGTTTAGAAAAGTTCTACCATGTACAGAAAGCCAAAGCACAATTTATGATGCTGAGTGTTACCTTACTTACACTTCTGTTGAAATTAATAGCATTACAAAAGATAAAAGATTATTCAGTGGAGCCAAAGGTTTTGTAATCTAGTTTCCACATTCTATTACTCCACCTGGAAGAGGAGTTGAACTTAAAATCATAAAGGGCAATGTTATACTCAAAAAATGCAGTTTCTAAGCTATGTTCAGTCTCACAAATCTGTTAACCATCTAAGCCAAAAAGAACAGTATTCACTGAACTTTGTGTCAGGAGCACAAATGTCAGCTTCATATAAGTACAGAGAATTTATGCATGGAAGAAAAATTTTTCATCCCCACCTGTTTTTCAATCCCATATGAGACTGAAAAAGTTATAATATTTCTTAACTTGACTCAGTGAATGAAGAGGAAAATTGGTAAAAAACAGTACATCAAAATGTATTTTTCTCCAAATTCTTATTTAGGCTCCCTTTTTCCAGTATTTTTATCTTATGCCAGTTTTACATCTGAAAAGATTAAAAGAGCTGTATTGATTAACACTTACTCTTCAATGAATGTATATAGCCCATAATTTTTAGTAAAATGGGATTTTTGTCTCAATACTGCTTAGAAGTGTACGGATAATTTTATGAATGGAAAAGCAGTTGTGAATTCCTTTTCCAGTATAGTGGCAATTCTACCACCAGCATTTGAAACAGAGAGATGAAACATGAAACATTGAGATATAGCTGGGAAGGCTACCTGTCCTGAAATTTACAGATTGTAATTTGTCAGCAGAAAAGTCATGACTATGAATATGCCAATTAGTTGCAAATCCCAGAAAATCCCATAGAGACCTAACTACGTTAGAGTGATCTGACTTGGCCGAGTTCAATAATAAAAAACCACCTGCCCTTGCCTCCATCAAGTGTCTAAAGAAGACATCATTTGGACTTCTGTGTCAAAGATGGTAAACTGAGAACAATATTTAATCCCCAAGTAGTCATTCCCTGTGGGAGATTCTGTCTGTACCATTTCCTCACTTCTGACCCATTTGTAATCACCATGCAGTTTCATTCTGCAATCAATACTCATAGGATTTATGGGACTAAGTCTTTCTAACACCAATAGAACTTATGTTGGATTAGTCGCTAGGCACTGTGAGCTGACCAGAGCAAATAACAGCTGGCCAAATTTGAGGATTATAATGATATATTCAGCATTTTTTGTCTTCAATTATTTTTTTCTGCTTTATTCATCAGGAGCTACAGATGCAATTACTAAAATAGCATCTCAGTTTAAAGAGGATATTCCTGACATGGATAACACACACTTTCTGAGTAATTAGTGCAGCCAAAGAAAGACTTTTTCCTTTGATAGTTTGGGACAAGTTGGGGTCAGCAACATTATTGTCTATGACAGTAAACAGGTTTATTAAATAGATCAAACAGGAATTTCACAATCTGCTTGATCCTTAATTACCTTCAAATTTAAATCCCTATTTTATTGGAAGTCTCAGGTGTTCTTCTCAAAATCTCTATTAAAATGCAAATAGGTCATTATATAATTGAAGTTATTTAAATAAAGTATATTTTCTTCACCAGTTCATCCTGTCATGAATTTGTGAAGACGTGGATTATTTGAAAGGACAAGGGCTAGAGGGAATTTGAGTGAGGTTTGTGAAAATTGTGAAGAACACATGAAGCCTTCCCAGTCTTTCCATTTTATTTTTTCACCATCTAACAGGAAAACTCTATAAAAACTCAAGAGTAATAACGCTAGTTTATGAGGAAATAGAGTTGTACATAAGATACAGTTCATCACTGGATTTCATTACCCCAAGAGGTCGTTAAGACAAACAATGTGACTATTTCATTCTTTTCAGTGACACAAAATAGGCAGACAAAGGGCCAGAGTATGGGTGGCAAATTTACATCATCTGTGTCAGTGGACAGACGAGGATGTGTTAATCAGTGCACTACTGATACTTGATAGACTCCCAATTCAGTTGCTTTGTCCAGCGGAGTCAGGAAATTGGGATGAAGGCCTGAAGCCATTTAAGACCACTGGCTCCTGTAAGTTGTCAAAGCATCTGAGAGACTATAAGAGGCAGATAATACAGGTAAAGGTTTGATGCTAAAAGATACATATAGTTGCTCAAAATGAATTAAAATACCTTGAGGATGATTCCTTCTGACAATAGTGACATGAGGTTGTACTTTTAAGTTGATAGCTCTGAAAGAACCTAAAGAATTCCTAAGAGCACTTTCAAAGATAATGGAAATGTCATATCTCAGCTACTCCAAAAGACTCTTCATGTATTTTTTTTAGGATGACCAAATGTTTGTGAACACCATATCGAATTGGTTGGTTACTAAATTTTCCAGAAACATCCCTTGTTTGAAGTCCTAAGGGGCTAATTTTTTTAAGGTGGCTTTGTAATATCACTCTGTGACAAAGAATGGGAGGGTATTTTACTGTAAAATCTGAATCTGTGGTTTTACAGAATATATAAAGCCACGTCTTTAAGGTTAAATACGAACAAAAATACATTGATGAGCTTTGGTACAGTTGAAGGTAGGTATTCTTCAAAGAAGGACCCTTACAAAAAGAGAGATTACAAACAAAATTATGTAAGATGGAGATAATGAAGTGAATGAAGATAAATACAACTCAAAACTCACAATGTTTCCCGCCTCAGAAATTCTGACATCTGATGATCTGACATATATCTTTTCCCAAATAAGAAAAAAAAATCAAAATTATGACATATCCTGTAAAACATATCCCATTTAAATGTCAGTTAGGAACTACTGCATTATTATCTTTCAGCAGCACTTAAGTGTTATGATGTATTTACTTACATAGATAAAACCTTCTGGGCATATAGGTGTATAAAAGTTTTCGTATTGCCAATGATGCAATTATGAAGATTGTCCTGATATAATGGAATTAAAATAAGTGAGAAAATATAATCAAATGAGAAGTACTTACTTTCTTGGAAAAAAATCATCAATAAAATCAAATAAAAACTGAAGAAAATTTTTTGTGGGCTTTCTGATTTGGAAAATTTCAGTGTTAATGACATAGTTCTACAAACCTGTTCATGTTGATAAGTCTTCATTTTCCAGCGTAAAAAGTTTCCATTAGGCCATTTTCTTTCCTTTTTCTGTTTCTGCCTCCCTGCACAGAAATAAAAAGGAAAAAAAAAAGGAGAACAATATTTACTATTGGTAGTAATCCACTGTAAAACATCAGCAGCTAGTTCCTTACTACGTTTATTTCACATAAGAGAGTATTGTCTCAATTTTTCAGGTGAAGAAACAAAAGAAAAGAAATTAAGTGACTTGTTCAATACCAGAAAATGTGACACCATGATAAATGCAGAGGCAGATACAAGGCTTTTAGAGTCCTGTTTTCAGAGTATTAGCATCTTTCAATTTTATCAGTTTTTCTAAGCTAATTATGTGGAGTCTTTTTTTCACAGAAACATTGACACTTTGTTCTAACTTTTTTGACCACCTCTCCCTGCACAAACAGCTGCATAAATAGCTTTTTAAAAAATGTATTATTCTAGGGAAGTTTTTTGCCTGCTAACAGATGTATATTAACCTTAGAAATGTACACATATTTATAGCAAATGAAGGGTAAATGTATAATATCTCGAACTTGAGAGTATTCACCTCCCAAATCTTGCCTCAGGCTAGACCTAGATGTATGGCAGCTGTGTTTCTCTCTTCCCTGTGCTCCAGCACATAAGACAGCTCATGCAGAAGTTCTAGTTTTCTCTGTCAAGAGCAGTCTGAACAGTCCACTAACCCAAACCTTACAATGTCCACAGGTAAAGAGACACACAGATCTGATGTATCAACAGAAAAAATTTAAGGAATATATTTGATCTCCTAGAAGTTTGTCATTTGCTATTATAAGCATACAAGTTACCTATCAAGAGAATGAACAAAAAGGAAGGAGGGAAGGAGGGAGGCAGAGAGGGAGAAAGGAAGGAAGGAAAAATGGAAAAGAGCTAGATTCCAATGGGAGAGAAGTGAAATAAGGTAGTAATTAATCGTGCCACTTCTGCAGTTCTTAGTAAAAAAGTATTTAAAGAAGAGGAAAATTACCTTTTTGTCTTTAAAATAAAAAGAAAAATAGAAAAAGTTTCCCGAAGTCAAAGATGACAGATAAACTAAAAGTCACTTCATTAACTTAATTATAATTAATGGATCAAAGTGATAGATTTAGTACTTATATTTATTCTATTTTAAGTTTATGCATACAAATATATATATGTATTTGCATAGTTGTATTCTCACTGTTTCACTGTCTATTTTTTAAAACTAAGTTATCTTCTTGATATATACACATAGCCATACACAAAACATTTTTGGGGAGAGGGATAATGTGTTAGTCACTCAGTCCATATGAGAATATACACATGTAATCCTCTTTTTCTTCTGCTGGCCTAGTAAGAGATACAATACTGGTCTAGGTAGACCACTGTTTTGCTTCACTAGGACACTTGTTATTATCCTATTCTTTTTTAAGCTATTGTAACAGTTTAATTGCTCTTTTTTATTTTGTTTTGATTTTTACAACAAACAAAAAAAAAAAAAAGAAAAAAAGGCTCTACATTTCCCAATTAACAAATAATAACATTTTATACACTTCCCCAGATTTAAAAAAGAAAAACAAGAAGCACTTTGAAGAAAAGGTTAAAAGTGTTCTTTAAGAATTTGGCAGATAACTTCCTAGCTAGTCAGAACGTCTCTTTTGAAGTTGCTACATTGAGACTGAAAGTCTAAATGAAAAATTAAAAAAGACTCAATGAAGTCTTAAAGAAAAGTACAACGTTATTCAGAGTGAGAATCAACAGGAAATCTCACTTTTCTAATCACCTGATAAACCTAAGTCTTATATGTGTGTATTGTCTCTCCTTTATATCATCTCTCTCATTCCACACAGCTGCCCTTTCCTGCTAGTGGTTTGCTTTCCTAATTAGTAAATGAAGCTGACATAAGTTTGAATGGTGCTCAAAAAAGGATTGTTGGTGGTGAATTTACTAGGCAGAATATGGATAGAGAAATACAGTTTAATATTTTGTTGAGCTGATTCAGAAGTGTTAGCGAAATCAAAATAAAGAATTTACGTTATGGTTCAAATGTTCCGAAACAGAATCGTCAATTTATATTCTTTTCTAGCTGCTCATTCTTTCCTGTCTCCCTCCTCCAGTTGCATCCAAACTTCTGTGTAAATGTAAATTTCTTTGAAGACCTTCAGCTCAGAAAACTGACTAATATTGCCAAGGCCATCAGTTTTATGCAAAAAGGAAAATTTGTGCCATGAAGAGATAAGGTAACAGAATTGTTTTAAACAAACAAAAGAACAGAAGACATCAAAATACAAACAGCTGACAAAATTCTGAAGGAATGGGGGAAAAGACTTTAGAATAATTTGTGATATCTGCCCACTAAGAATGTAAAACTTTCTGTAAATAAAATTACTATTATGCTTCATTCTTATCAGCAGCATTATGGATGTTAAATAGTACTGAGGGGGAGAAAGAAAGGGGCAGGAGAAAAGGGAAAGAATATCAACCCTGCCTTTAGAATAGACCAGTTCTGCAAGGCTTCTGTCTTTCGAGTATCCCATTTTTTCGATATCAGAGGGATTACTGACACCTATCTATGATAATAAAGCTAACAAAGAGTAAATATTTTCAAATAGGTACTTGATTTTTCCTTTAATTTATTTTTGGGGGATGTATCTGAAGAAAATTGCCCTCTATGTAAAGGGATGGATTTAGGTGATTTAGGGAGGAATAAATGTGGGAAAACAAAGGGGTAAGCGGGACAAAAAAGACCGGTCACGGGTAAATAGGTGGTTCGTTGGTACGCTTGTCTGGCCATGCCTGGTCAGCAGTCTGTCCTGTCTTCTCTTGGTGCTCCATTTCTCATGACTTTTGCAGGCGAGGGGATCGCTGTTCGATGTGCATGTGTGTATATATGGGGAGTCTGAGCTCCACAGCTGGAGTCAGACCACAGGTTATAGGGGTCTGGGTGTTTGTGGTGCAGCAAACAGAGCAAGCGAGGCTCTGGGTGCCAGCAGCTGGGCTGGGACTGTGGCCTGGAGTGTGTGGCTGTGTGCCAGCAACTGCGGAGACGGGACTGAGTGAAAACAAATGACTTCCACATATGTGTGTATATACATATTCTCACTAGGGGACATCCATCCTCCTCAGCCAGAGAGTGGCAGGACAAGGTCATTGGTGCTGTGTGTGTGTGTTCATGTGAGTGCTTTGTGTGTCTGTGTCGCCCATGTGGCTGGCTGTGTATCTACATGTGATGTATACATGTGCTCTGCGTGCGAGTTCCTACTGGGAATATATTTTTAGCTTTGCCACTGGCTGGACCTAGGGCATGAAGCTGCACCAGCCTCACTGCTCTCAGGCTGTCAGATCAAACATAATATGTTTTCGCCTAACAGTTTCCACCAGGAAGAGCTGAGTAGCATCACATAAAATATTCCCTAAATCTGAGTCTTAAGATGTTGACATGACTAAGCTTTGGATCCATAGCCTTATATGCTGTGTTCAGATATTTTTCCTGTTCATACAGATGAAGAGAACCAATGATAAATCCTTGCAATTGCTGTGTTTGTCTGAGTTTGCATATCAGGATAAGACAAAGACCATAGTTAGATTTTATTTATCTACTAACACTTTATTCATTCATCACAAGACTATTTCAAATACACAGGGCAAAAGTGATATATTTAAACACCTGTGAAGTTACTCTCATCCAGAAACTGATGTATAAGAATATGTTTACTTAAATTTTGGACTTCTCTGTGTTCTTCAACTTGACACCAGCATTTACTTTGTTAATTAGCCAATGTAAAAGAAAAAGTAATTTAATTTTCAGTTTACACATAGAGAATTTTGTTAAAGAAAAAAGAAAGAAGAAGAAAGAAAGCTCCCTGAAACCTAATTTTACATATTTAAATAGACCCCTGTACCTACACAGGCCCACCGAGGTAAATAAGGTTTCAGTAAATTGTTGCATGCCAGATTCACAAACAAAATTAAATTATTTCATTTGGGAAATAAGTTTTTGTGTTCTAACAGAGAAGGACAAAGTTGACAGTAATTTTGAGAGGAATTTTGTCACTAAAACTTGTTTTTAAATTCAAAAATGATCTCACTTATCATCCGCTTTTACAAAGTTCTTCCTATTGACCCCTGTGCTCCTTTGCCACCATCCATTTTCTAGTCACCCTTCTGAGAGACGTGACTCTCTTCCACATCAGAACACTCACGCTTGTGAACCTGCCTGATGCTTGGAGCTGAAACAATCTCACCATACAAACACTTCTTCTGTCAACTTGACCGGACTTTCTTAATGTGAAAAGCAATTAACTTTCCTCTGATGTTTGAGTTTTTATAGAAAGAAAAAAAGGGTTTCTTTCCCTATTCAGATATGACACACCTTGTTATTTCTCCATACCTCAAAGTGTCTTTATGTGAAAGCAAGAACCTATCTTCTTAGAGTGGTCTGGTTTTGACTCAGGACCAATTGCTTCCCAGAAGATTTGTGGTGAACAACATCACTGTCATCTTGATAAACCTCCTTCTTTCCTCTAATATCCCTCCTATGCACCTGCCTCCCTAGTAATCCATGCCCTGTGATCTGTCCCTCTAAGCAAATATAATTTTTCAGTGTTCTGAATATTTCTAATTCCTGGGGAAATATTATAATGTGATATGTTCAGTATCTCTTGTACAGGACATGTAACATTCTGAGTTTAAATCATAAAAATTGTCTGAAAGACATTTTTAATCAAGCATATCAAATTGAGCTTGATGTAGTAGTAACTGGACGAAAAATTATGGGCCTAAATTCTATAGGAGGTCATACTGGGTAATCTACTGTTCCATTTTGGCTGTTAACTTCCAATTAGTGTAAAAATATAAATAATATGAAAGCTAGCTTTAAAATTTGTTTATTATTAAAAAGTATAAAAAGAAAAGATAATTGGATGCAATCTGTATGTAGTTGTTGTATTTCTTTTAGTAAGAAAATATTTTTAAAAATAAACCCAGTCTTCATAACTGATTTTCGTAACTCCTGTCAATGTCAACTGAAAAATATAAAGAAATCTGATATATTTTTATATGGTATTGATTTATTTAGGAAAAGACAGACTGTGCTATAATAATCAAGAAATCTTATTTCTCATTTTTTATCTCATTGTCTTTGTTCCCTTTAAAAAATACGTTGAGTTTCATGGTGTAACGAATGATTTTAGCTGATCAGGGCTCTGTCTTCCCTGGCAACATAAGATGAGTTCAGACTACTGAAGAGAAAAAAGTCTTTCAAATTCCTAGTAGCAACCTTTCACCTTTGCTCCTTGCTCTCATGAAAGACTGGAGAGTAGAAGAAGAGTAATGTTTTTCAGTGCCCAATAACCCCAACTATAGATCTCATCTTAGAGTCCCTAGGAGCGTCACTCAGAAAGCAGGCTCCTTGACACCAAGGAAAAATAGAACTTGTATTTTGAGCATCACAAGAGCCCTATTGTTGCTGATTGCTAGAAAGGGAGACAGAGAGGGGAAGGAGGGAGGGAAGAAAAAGAAACAAAAAAAACCCAAAACAAAATATCCCACAAAAAACCTTCAGAGGCTTTTAAGGAGCTTTGGACTTTGAAAAATGAATAAAACATTGCATTTGAAATCCCTTTGTGCATTACAACAAAGAGATAAAAGTTTATCATAAAATAAAGGTCTGGCAACTTCAGCAAATATATCCATGGAGTTGGAACTTACAAAGTGTTGTAAATAAAAAAAAAAATAAATTAAAAATTGTTAAAGTGAAGTTTGCCATCTGCGTTTGAAGGTTATTAGAATGTTCTTTGTTGAAAGATGAGCTTTTTCAATTAATGACTATGTAGATTTAGATCAGTAATTCCTTTAGTAATTATACTCTGTGTAAAGAAGGAATTATATGCCTTGTAAGCATGTTCCGTTCTATCAAAGTAGATTTGTGCAAAAACTGAATTAAAAAGATAGTTTATCAGTACTGGTTCACATAATAGATATGTCAATCACTGTATCCTGGGAGTCACAAGCAAATGCAGACTTTATTTTTACCTAATAATTAGATGAATTCCCTACTTTAAACATATGTTTTTACCTGTCAGGTTGTGAATCTTTTATTTATTCAGCTGGGGAAGAAGAGAAGGAATGGAAGCACAGTTCAGTAGTGATTAAGTTTTCTTACTGAATTGGACACAGTTTCTCTTATGCTTCATGTTTTTATTGAAACATTTTAAGCCTTCAGTGTGTTCCCATCATCAGCTCCCTTGCCCATTTAGTACTTGAATCTGAAATAGTGTTTTGGAGCAGAATCAACTGGATATTATAATTATTTTTTTTTTTCTGAGTGAAAAAACATGTTCCAAACAAATGCTTTCAGAGAAACTAAAGGAGCTCATATATATTCATCTTACAAAGGCTGGCATCTGCTTCACTCACATGACTTTAACGGGGTTCAAATAAAACACCAGACCATTAACTCAGCAGAGAAACAAATTAGTCTAAAATATTTACAAAAGAAGATGACAGGGGCTACTAAAAGAAATTCAGTTGTACCTCATCTTCTGGGACATTTCTTAGCCTATTCTGCAAGACAGATTTATGTGAAATCTTATTATAAATCTGTTCCCATTGACTTCAGCCGTCATTAGTGAGGCCAGAAAAAAAAAAGAAAATATGAAGTGTTTTCAGAAATAAATGAATATAAAGGGTGTACAGCCAAACTGGGAATTAAACTGCATTTGTTACCAAAATAATAGAAATAAGTTATCTTTAGCTTTAATATTAGCTTTTATTTCTCTGTAACCATAATAATTGCTTCCTTTCCTCTTATTATCTTTTCTATCATCTAGTAAATTTGGCACTTGTTAACTGGAATCGATATTGATTTTTTCCCCCATTGTTTTAGTACATCTGTAGGATCTTGAGAATGGAATTACTGAGGTGTCAGCAAAGAGTCCTGCTTCTCTCTGGCTTGTTGCAAGGCTTTAGTTACTTTGCTTCTGGATCTATTTCTGTTTCCCCTCACTTATTTTTTTTCCCCCTGCATGATTAGACTGATCCTAAAAGAACAAAATTCTTTATCATTATATGATTAACTGTCATACCAAATGAAAACAAGATCCTTAAGGTGAATACTTTATCATAGCAAATCAAACATGCAACAACATAATCGTTCCCTGTTGCTCCCCAAGGACACTATGTACTATAGTCATTTAATTTACATAATACCAACATCAGTCCTTTCTGCTATTTTCCTGTAGAGTGATATCTGCTATGGCCTTCTGTATTCCATTACTTTCATCTCTTTTTCGTTATTATTTATTTAATGTGGACATTTTTCCCAAGCAATAGCATTTCTTCTTTGATATGCAGTTTGCACGTGACCACATGAGAAATGGAAATATCATTAGTGAACTGCTGTACTGAATATAAAAATAGAAAAAAAAATAAGAAAAAGTGGCTAGTATCTTCACTTTAGAATATCTCACAGCTCCGATATTAGTGGACTCATTGACAGGTATCTTTGAAAACAGGATCCTTTTGAGGGTATTACTACAAAAAGGGAGATGGTAAGTTTGAAAGTCTTTTTTGCAGATGTTTTTGTGTACTTTTAATTTTTACATGAGTTTGCTGGGGGCAGGGGGGTGGGTGGCTCTATTAAATAACATTTGAAAAAAAAATCGTTTTTCCACTCTTTCCTTACTAATTCCCAAATCCTAGATTTAAAATGTTGCTAGTTGCACATGCAGAGACAAGATTGCCATGAACATGCAGAAAGAGTCTCACTGAGTTTCCTTTCCCATACTAATATGCAACTCTGTCACTTGGATATGAAAGTAAGTCTAGAAGCAAGTAATGTTATGCAGATATTCTGTAAAGGATTGGCAGGCTGGAGAGTCTTTTGACAATTAAGGTTTGTCTCAGCCTCACAATCCTGTATTCTGAACCTTTTGATTCTCAACAAAATTCTTAAACATCAGCACCATTTCCAGGTTTTTTATCTTATTTTTTTAATGGTCAACCATTTAAATATGTTCTATATGTTAACTGCCTCAGAAATTAAATATTCTACTATTCTACACTTGTTTGTTTGTTTGTTTGTTTTCTTGTTTATTTTAGAGATGCCATTTTTTTTCTGGTGAAAACTGGAGTAATGAGGATAAGTTAAGGTCTGGAATAACAAATGGATTAATATTATGAATAATCTATACTGGATAAGCCGATTTTGACTAGCTAATGAAATTTTACATTTTTATTTTAAACATTTTTAGAGTTCTGCATGAGCTCCTAGCCAATATTGATTATTTTTTCTTTCATAACATCCTGAAAAAAAGTATTAAAAGAAGTTTCATGAACTCTCTGCTGACCTAAATTCCTGTACTAAAGGACAGATGTTGCTATGATTTTACACAGGCCTCATATGAAAAAAATAATTTGTAAAATGATTTTGTGCCACGGTGTTGACATGGACCATTGGAAATTCACTGTGATACCCTCTCAGGTCGTTGGGATATCCAAAATGGCACTTGTTCAGACTAAATTCTATGTGTGTTGTGGAGGAGGTGGTGAACAGAAAAAGATAACCTAATGCATGTTCAGGTTTTGCAATGATTTGAAGTCCAGACAAAGCCCAAGCATTACTGTGTGTTCAGGAAAAGGGAATCATTCCTGGTTATGAGCAGAGAAAAGCTAGGAAGTCTTCAGAGCCAGTTAATGGAAGAGCTTAATTACTGGAAGAAACAGATGTCAACAACAACAACAACAAAAAAAAAAGTAGGAGTCCTCCCTAAAAAAAACTAGTTTTGAGACCCTTTTTGTTCTTTTGAATATAAATACTTTATTTTGGCTGACAACTAGTAAAATAGAATATATCTAAGAAAAGAAAGATTGTGGTAATATCCAAGGGCCATCATACATCATACATCAAGACAAGCTCAATACAAAGAGAACAGGTATGGAAGAAATTAACATTAATTCTTCAATGCTGTATCTGTGTCAGTACACACTGCTTGTCACATGACAGCAGTCACAAGCTCTAATGTGAGTTCTCAGAGACTGGAGAAGTGGAGTTGAGTTGTTTCTTTGTTTTAAATAGACATAACTTTAAGACTAATGGGGTCAGGGCAGCCCCTAGTACAGGCTGGGGGATGAAGGGATTGAGAGCAGTCCTGCCGAGAAAGACTTAGGGGTACTGGTGGATGAAAAGTTGGACATGAGCTGACAATGTGTGCTCACAGCCCAGAAAGCCAACCACATCCTGGGCGGAATCAAAAGAAGCGTGGACAGCAGGTCAAGGGAGGTGATTTTGCCCCTCTACTCTGCTCTGGTGAGACCCACACCTGGAGCATTGCATCCAGCTCTGGAATCCTCAGCACAGGAAAGACATGGACCTGTTGGAGCAGGTCCAGAAGAGAGCCACAAAAATGATCAGAGGGATGGAACACCTCTCCTGTGAGGACAGGCTGAGAGACTTGGCTTTAATCAGCCTGGAGAAGAGAAGATTCCAGGGACACCTTATTGTGGCCTTTCAGTACTTAAAGGGCCCCTACAGGAAAGGTGGAGACAAACTTTTTAGCAGGGCCTGTTGTGATAGGACAAGGGATAATGGCTTTAAACTAAAAGAGGGAAGATTTAAAGTAGATATAAGGAAGAAAGCTTTTATAATGAGAGTGGTGAAGCACTGGAACAGGTTGCCCAGAGAGGTGGCAGAGGTGCCATCACTGGAAACCTTCAAGGTCAGGTTGGATGGGGCCCTGAGCAACCTGATCTAGTTGAAGATGTCTGTGATCATTGCAGGAGACGTTGAACTAGATGACCATTAAAGGTCCCTTCCAACCCAAGCTATTCAATGATTCTATGAAATTCAGTGTAAAATGTAAAATGTAAAAAAATGTAAAAATGTAAAGTGTAAAATGTAAAGTGTAAAATTCAGTGTAAGTTTTTCAGTGTAAATACCTTTGTCTCTAATCCTGCAAAAAAACATGAAGGCATGGACAAATTATTTTGTCTTTTATGAGTCTCTACAGCATCATAAGAATATTTGGTGAAATATCACATTTTGACAAATACCAAAAAAATCCCAGCCTGCAAGTGTTTGACACTTCAGTATGAATCAAATCTGACTTCGGTATCTGCAGTTACAGTGTCATAACAGTAGTGCAAGGGAGACCAAACTTGAGCTTCCTGTTCCTGTGACAATGTACATCTCAGCATTTTTGCCTTCATACTCTCAGATTTATTCATAACTGTTTATATTAAGAATAATAATGACCTCTAGGTCAGCCAATTCCTGGCAGCTAATCACTGAGTGCATGAAGGGCCTAAGGCAAAGCCTGTGGGCTGCAGCTCCTGTGGCTGGTGACTGCCTGACTGTTAGGAACCATTTTCTTTATCTGGTATCAGTCCTTAATTTAAGTTCTTGTGAACTTCAAAAAGCTAAATTGTTTTGGTTCAGTTTTTTTTCAACAATAAAACATTAATCTGCACGTGTTGTCCTCAATTAACGTTTGAAGGGTCCTTGAAATACACAAAGAAAAATTCAGTCTGATACATTTTGGTTTCTCTTCTCTTGTCTACAGATTTAAGCCCATTGCCACATCAGAAGACAGGCAACAAATGTTTTCTGAAAACAGTGCTTTCAACTTACATACTTCTACTTAGAAGCCTCATTATTTCACCCCTGGAACAGATTAATCCAGAATCCCTTGATTAACAATATCTATAAGGGGAAAGTGCAATAAACCCAATGAGAGCACCTGTTATCTGGCAATACAAGGTTGGGGTTTTTTGTTCACTAATTCAAGATTAGCTTATGCCACAAAATTTTGTTTATACATTCATCCTTAGAAATGAATTTTAGAAAGTAATTGGGACTAGATGTGCTTGGGAAAAAGTTCTGTATGGTTTAATATCATGGCTTAGTATTTTGGAATCCGAGCATGAGGCATCAAAATCAGTAGCAGCAGTCAAGTTCTTACTGAGCATCCTACTGAGCATCTTTAGCTCTGTGGTACAAGAACTGATTCTGAGTTCATAACTCTTTTTATGATAGGAAACTTATAGAAAGGGGTTTAAACAGAACTTTTGTGGCTTGAAAGGCCTGTCCAATTTTTCAGCAATATTCTTAGAAGAGAAAGGATATTTATGTAAGGTAAGATCTACTGTTTTTTCCCAAGGGCATCTGAATTCTTGATTCACTGCATCTCAGCTTTAAATTTGTCCAATAATACGTAATTCTTGAAAAGAGTTCCCTGATGTCAAGTTTAACTAACTCAAACTGCAATATTTTATTCAGGTGACTGTAATTCTGTCATTTCCTAATTTTAAATGCTGAAATTTTTAAATGTATTTGTTGGGTTTAGCTACTTAGTTTAATATAACGTCCTGTTTGTAATTTCCTAGATTCTCCAAAGGAAAAGTGGTAGAGTAAAATGACTGAGCAAAGTTCGCTCAAAATTCCTTGGAAGTGCAGTCTACTCTAAAAGAAATGATGAGTTCTCTCTCAGTGGAACAAATGTCCATTGTGCAGGCCATTTTTTCATGGAAGACAAGGTGTCATTCTTGACAGTGAACTCCATAAAAAGGTATGTATGAGATTTATGGATCCTGATTTTGGTAATCCCTTGTGCTTCTGCCTGCGTCTTGGTATTAACCTTATCTTCTTTCTGCCCTGGCATCTTCTGTTCTTCACACCTTTTAGTTTTATTCATTTCTCCATGATTTTTCTGTTTTATATTCCCACACAGCACAGATTAGGTTTTTTTTCTAAATCAGGTTCTTATCCAGACAACTCTCTGAAATTTCCAGCCTTTGACATAACATCTCTGTATTCCAACAAAATGGAGGATTTTCTACTCATTGTTGTAGTGAAGGAATGAGGGCACTAAAAGGACGAGACTTTCAGTACACACTAGAAATCCAAACAGCCTTCACATTTTTAGTAGCCTTACGTGTTTCTGTTGATTCAGATTTATAGAAGCTAGTAAAGCATCTGTATTTAGTCCGAACTTCATAGAAATAATAAAATGCATATTTTCTACATTTCTGCATCCCTCACACCAATTCTGTGTTCCATCTAGGGCTTCCTAGAAGAACAGTTCAAAGAAATTTTTCATGTGAACAAATTTGTGTTTTCTTCCTTCATCATATTTTACTGAGCTTTTCCAGAAAGACTAATCCCAGGACAAACTGCTTAAAAGCAACTGAAAATATGTAATAGGAATTCTTATTTTATGATGTTGTATTAAAACAAATATACAGATTTGTCCTGAAAAGGTCAATGGTGGAGACAACAAAGCTCTTCGTTATAATCTGGCATAGTTCTTTTTATGTACTTACAATGCCTTCATGTATAAATGTACAAAGCCTGGAAGATGAAAAGAACTAGGGAACTTTTTCATGAACAAGTTTCTTTCCTGATATTTGTGACAGGCTGTAAGCTGGTGACAAACCAGACCTGTAATAGTTTTACCACTCCTGTAATCAGTGCAAGGAACTGATTCTTACATATTCTGTGATCAATATCCCCCTGTCTCTTCGTACTGAATCTCTGCTAATCAGCTGTCACCTTCTAAAGAATTATAAACCTGGATTTGTTTGTGAGGATGTATGTTTGTAAGCTATGCAAAGTCTGCTCTAACTGCCAGTGTCTTCAGAAATTGATTTACTTCAATTCTTCCCCAGCAGCTTTAGTTGAGTTACATTTATTTTTCTAATAAATAACAAATGGAATAGTTTGGTTAACCCCAAACAGTCTTTATTTAATACTGTGTCTGTACTGTGGATTGCATCTTGCTGAAAAGCTGGATAAATTTGCCCCCACTGAGCTCCATGCTGTGATGGTTAGATTGCCACAAGCACTTGCTCAAGCTATTTTAAAACAAACTCAGACACCTTTACTCTATGCTGAACCCTGAGGTGCAGACATATGCTGAAATATTTAGGCATGAGTAATATGGAGGCACCCAGGCCCTTTAAATCTCAGAAAATGCCATCTCCTGGTTTCTCAACCAGTATTAATTATACACCTGGTATTGTCAAATACATCTTGTGCACTTACAGGCATGATTTCTCTAAGTTAAACGTGCTAAGGAAAGCAGCACAAGACACATTTAAAAACTACACTCTCAGCAGTCAGTGAAGCTGAAAAGACAGTGTCCTTGATGCATACTTGGAATTTCCATCAGCCCCTACAGAACTCATTTAAGATTACTTTCTGTCTCCAAGAGAATTCAGCATGGGACCTGGTCCTAAAGTCTTGATAAACTATTAATATTATCTTTAGACTTTGTGTGGGTCCAGATAATCTTAAAACACTAGTAATTTTTCATAAGACATATGCTTAAAATTTGTAGTAGATTGTTTCTGAGATCCTCATACATCCTGGGAAAAATTAGGGTAGGAGGGGAAGAGCTTAAACACAGTTAATATGAAATCATGAAACCAGTCTGTTTCAAAATTGGAAGTACATAACTACATTTTACCTTCATAAATAGTTTATCCAGGAGAGGACACACGGAGCAAAATGTTAAAGAAAAGTACTTGGTGTCCTTTGTTTCACAAAATGTCACATAATCAACTAATATTTATGTTGATTCAGTGCAAGCCATGTTGCTATCTGCCGTCAACACAGTGGAGATGTTTGCAAGCCAATAGCAAAAATTGTAGCTCATTTAGATAACACATGGAAAGCATATTGGTTTGCTATACACGTGTAATCTGAGCATAGAAGAGTACACCCAAGGAAAACAATTTGTTACAGTATGAATTTTTAAATTATGGTTTTGGCTCACTATTTGGCAGCAGTGCTTGGAACAATGTACGGTGCTATAAAACTTATTTAGCTTTTTGTATTTGAAATTCTCCTCATCTCTTTAAGACTTCTTTTTGCATTACAGTACACAACAGGATACTCAGTTTCCTCTTAAAAGGAATCAAGGGCACTTGACTGTGGGTAATTGAGTTATTTATTTTCCTGGATAATTTTAGACTTCTCAAGAATTTATCCAAATATTAGGGTACCAGTTATTAAAATTCTACTATTGCATTTTCTGTAAGAACTACTCCTTCATTAGAAGAGTGTTTATTTGATTGTTTGCTCTTACACACACACACATATACACAAATAAAGTTAAATATTCAGTTAGAACTGTGACTGCTCTGTAACAACTGATGAATATTTGATATTAACATGGTTATTGGGATCTTTAATCTTTAATTTTAGTTGGCTAAATCAACACTGCTGAGGGCAAGAAAGCAGAGAAAGAAAGCTGTGACTCACTCTAGCAAACACTTGGGATGTTGTTATAAGCCATGACACTGACTGTGTTTTCAGATGAACCTACCAATTAGTTTCAGGCAGACAGCCTGGCTACAAAACTGTAAAATAAAAGAGTAAAGATTGAATAAAAAAAACCCACGTCCCGGTGCAGTGAGGTCAGGCAGACAGTAGAAAAGCTGGGTATGAGTCAAAGACCCGAGAGAGAAGAGAAAACTGAGAGCGCAATGCCAAGAGAAGCTGAGCCGCTGCAGCAGTGAACTGATGCCAAAAGGACCACTCCACCCCTCCTGCTCCCGCTCCCAGCTCCTTAGCACCAATTGCTTCCCTTGTCCCAGTATCGGTGTTCATCTGTCTCCACAGTACACTCATTCAGAGAACTAAACTAGCAGAAAACAGATCTCTGCTGTTATGTAGTTTGTTTTTAGCTGAACTGGCTCACTTGAGACTCCAGTGAGTGCCTGAGCTTGAAATGAATTATCAGCAGGTGAAAAGGGAGGGAGGGAGACTGCCCCTTTCAACCAGTTACCTATCGCCCTTAGAGACTTTACCAAAAAGGACACACTTTGGATGTACTAGACATTTGCAAAAAAGATAAAAGTATGTTTCCAACACTACCGCTAAGATAACAGAAGTAAAGGCCATCTTCGGTACTGTCAGAGACTCCTGATGACAAGACCTTTGATCACTCACCTGTCGGCGTCAGATGAGTAAGAGCTGACACAGAGTACTGTATCTCAAGGTCTATTATAAGGCTGAGGAAAAAATAGCATAGTTTAATTTCATGCAAAGTAAAGTCACAGGACTTGGGACTCGAGGGAGTTAACTTAAAGGAGAGAAAAAAAATGTGGCTAACTGAGCAACCCTGATGAGAAAGTTTGTGTTTAAAAGACTCCTCTGCTGAAGTGCACATGCTGACTTTATACACTGGTAATTTTGAACAATCCTCGCAGAGCTAATTGCTATTGAATATCTTATATCTGATTGTTGAACATCTACTTCTATGAGAGAAAACATCTTATAGCCATGCCTGCCTCCTAAGGGAGATATCAGAGCAGTAAAATCTCTACCAGAGCTTAAACCTTTTGAAAGCACAAGACTGGAAAGCAAGTTTGCAGGATTCCCTGTGAACAAAAGGTGTTAGCAGGAGACATGGTGGATGTCATTACAAAGCATATATAAAACTGAAATATATCAACGTGGTTTTGGAACAAAGAAGGAAAAAAGAAACATTTATGGGAAAGTCTGTGCCTCGTGGAAGCTGAGGAGCCAAGAAAACAGCTCTGAGATGCAAAGCCCCTTCCTGGTTCCTAACCCTGCAATAAGGCATGTGTTCAGAGTGTCACGGAGTAGCTGGCCTGTAACTCAGTCCTGCATAGGAGACAGGACTCAAAAGACAAAGCCTGTCTGTAGAATGCCTCAATATACATGTATGAAGTCAACATATGACCACAGTGCACCGTTGACTGAAGCAGGTCCACTAAAAAAGTTGTGATTCATTCTCCAGGAAAGAGCACGTGAGGACTGGAGTCTGGGACAAAAATAAGTCCAAGAAAGGCAATTCTGTTAGACACAGAATTAGTGACTAGACTTCGTCAAGCAAGGAGCATCTCTCAGGCCATTCCAGGGCTTGTGGGCAGCAGATACCTCTCTGTTAGCTTATCACTGAGATTCCAAATATATGTAAAAGGGCTGGAGGTAGAACATCAAGGTAAGTCTGAACTCACAGCCAGAAAACAATACATACAGAGACTATGACAATCAGACAAAATCAAGACAAAAAGCCACTCTCCATAGTGATGCACTGGGGTACATTGCTTTCACGATGGTTGAAGGTAGCAGCAGAGTGCACAGTGTAAACAAAGACAGTAACAACACAACTCCCCACAGAGATTAATTTCCCCCTTTTGGGAGAATTGACTGAGAGGTGAAACAGAAGAGGAAGGGAATATCAAGATGAAAACAAGCTGGGCATCATTTAGTTTAAATTGGATGCTGTCCTGCAGTCAGTGCCAGAAACATTGTTAGTATCCCTAAAATAAAAGCTATCAATAAAGAAAGTAAATTGATAATTCCAGAGGCTGTAGCGTTTTATGTTCTTTTGCACTGAAAGTAACTGAATGTATATATGAGTAAACAATCAAAGCAAAAAGAATACATAATCATTCTAAAGATACAACCTATTTTTTATAAAAGCTGATAATGTCTTCAAGATTATGCCCCCCTGTAGAGAGTAAAAGCATAAAAATAACTGAAGTAGCTTTGGAAAAAAAAAAAATAATCTTTCAGGTAAAGTAGAGATGGGGGCTAATTTTCCAGCCTTCCTCTGATTTCTGAAAGAACAGAAGATATCTTGAGTGGTAAACTGTTAGGGAAAGATCACGCTGAATGCAACTGCCAGAGCAGCTGTCTGAGGGTACTACTATTCAAATGTATCTGCTATGTTTAGAACACAATTCTTAAAAAATTTGAATAATGGGAGAAATTCTTTTAAAAAGCCCTTGTCCTAAGATACTTTGATAGCAAATATATATGTAGCAGATCTATCAAGAAAAGAATTAATGAAATCTTATTTCCTATTTTTTTTTGTGTCATTTACAATTTTTTCATTGGCAGTAAGAGAACTTACTTAATATTTTTGTTAGAAAATTCGTTGTGTCTTTTACCTATGGGGATTCCCTGACATATCATAGAGGATAAACAAACATCCAATCATTCCCTCGCTGGACTGCAACAGAAGAACCTGTGTCACGTAACAGCTTATCTGTTTTCCTGAAGCCCAGTATTTGTGAGACATCTACTCCTTTCTTGTGTTTCATTGAGAGCAGCCTTGCTGAGAAGGATTTAGGGTTACTGGTGGATGAAAAGCTCAACATGAGCTGACAATGTGCGCTTCCAGCCCAGAAAGCCATGTGCATCCTGGGGCTGCACCAAAAGAAGCGTGGCCAGCAGGTCAAGGGAGGTGATTTTCCCCCTCTACTCCATTCTGGTAAGACCTCACCTGGAGTACTGCATCCAGCTCTGGGGTCCCCAACATAAGAAGGACATGGACCTGTTGGAGCAGGTCCAGAGGAGGGCCATGAATATGACAGAGGGCTGGAACACCTCTCCTATGAAGACAAGCTGAGAGAGTTGGGGTTGTTCAGCCTGGAGAAGAGAAGTCCCTGGGGAGACCTTATAGCAGCTTTCCAATACTTATACAGGGCCTACAGGAAAGATGGGGATGAGGGATAACAGTTTTAAACTGAGACAGGGTAGATTTAGATTAGATATTAAGAAGAAATTCTTTACTCTGAGTGTGGTGAGACACTGGAATATGTTGCCCAATGAAGCTGCGGATGCCCCATCCCTGGAAGTGTTCAAGGCCAGGCTGGATGGGGCTTTGAGTAACCTGGTCAAGTGCAAGCTGTCCCTGCCCATGGCAGGGGGGTTGGAACTAGATGATCTTTAAGGTCCCTTGCAATTCTAACTGTTCTGTGATTCTATGATTTTACAATTTAAGAGTGATACAGATTGGTCTGTATTTTTATTGGTGGCCACTCCATTGCCATTGCTAAAAATTTATCTGTATTCTTTCCACCTGTGAACTTGTGCTTTTTCATACACATATTTTATCTGACATCTGAATTAATACCTACGACAATCTTTGTGGAAGCATAGTTGATAACGTAGTGAAGCCCAGCAAAATGCAGAGCTAAACACCATACATTCCAAACAAGCTTAGTAATCCTATGTGATGTCAGATGAAACATAAAAACTCACAGAATAATGCTTCTCCATGAAGAGCAGGGATGATGAGCAGGGTAGAGAATATAAACCACGTAATGGGGACAGTTTTAGTTCTATCCAGTAAATCCAAGGCTGGCAATGACTACCAAAGTTATGATCCAAGATAAGACCCCAAGGAAAGTGATTAAAGCTGTTAGCACAGTTTGGCCAGTGCAGCAATTGTTACCAATTCAGAACATAGATTTTGCTGCCGAAGGGATTTTATTTTCAATAACTAGATTAGTTATCCCAAACGTGTTAGAAAAAGCATTTTATAGAGATTGTATGAAGGTTACTAGAAACTGCAAAATCAAAATAAAAAATGAGATCTCCTTCACACTAATCTCAAATGAACAGTGGTACTGAGGAACCTATAAAACCTTTCTTCAAGCAAGACAAATCAAGACAAAGAACCCCATATTAATACCAGGGGAAAGCTATTTCTGTGAAGTAAATTAAACAGAGTTGTTTATTTTGACTAGCTATATGCAGTCTGTTTTATATTATTTTTCTCATTCTTGAAATTGCTTCCCTAGATAATATTAAAATTTAAAATGTTATTGCGCATTTGGAATCTGGTGTGGAGTTTCTTTGGTTTTGGGGCTTTTTTTGTTTTTGTTTGTTTGTTTGTTTGTTTTGTTTGTCTGGTGTTTTTTTGTTTGGTTTTGTTTATTTTAACTAGGAAATTTCATATCACAGTCACTTCTTGGAAGGCACAAGATGAGGAACATTAAGTCTGATGGGTCTTTTACTCAAAAGGTTAATAAATGTGATTCACGGAGTTTAGTAAATCCAGAAAAATGACTCTACTTTAGAATTATGGTATTACATTGGTTGAGTTTAATCTGGGTTGGAAGTAACCTCAGAAGGTCCCTAGGCCAAAGCGGGGTCAGCTATGAAGTTAGACCATGTTGCTCTTGCCCTGGCAAGAATAATACTCACATCCTAAAGAAGATCTGGAAATCCAGGTGGCTGCTGGGGACATTGATCAAACATACCCAGTTAGTATCACAATTGGTTGACTGTTTATATTACCTGGAAAAAAAGAACATTGAAAACTACAGTTTTAAGAAGCTTACAGAATATGAGCAAAGTCTCACACTACCTAAGTAAAAGGCTCAATGAAACTTTGATTTCATTTTTTTTCAGTGATTGTTAAAAACTATGAACATAAGACTTAGAAACTGCAGTCTTTAAAAGGCAGTAGTTCTACACAAGAGCTGTGACTGATAAAGAGTGGTACATTTGGTTTATGGAAAAAATAAATCTATAACAACTCTTAATAATAAAACGGAATAGTGCTATGTGGTTACAAAAAAACCCTCAGACATTAAACCAGAAAAAAATACAATTATTATTATTTTTCCTGGTCATTTGCATAAATTTCATGTCCTCATAGTGTAATGATTTGGGGACCAGTGGTAATAAGTTAGCATAGCATAATTAATGAGGCAGTGGTGTCTAACAGATAACATTGCAGTAGACTTCGCCTATAATAACACTTCAGTGCTGAGGTCAGAGAGTGTTAATAGTGGATTTGTAGAAGAATAGCAACGGCAAAATTTGATAGTGCACTCCCTGAATTAAGAAAAATAAATTGGTCAGGTCTATATTGCAGAAAGTAACAAACTGCCAGCTTTTCCAGGTTAGCATTAAATGAGCTAACGTGTCATCTGATTAACATTGCCAAAGTATTCACCTGGCTAACCTGTTTCCAGCATCTAAATTAGCATCTCTTCATGATAATACACTGTGTCACATTGGTTTGCCAGGTCCCTTAGAGCTAACCCCGTGATATGTGCATAACATTCATCACCGTGTTTGAATGTGATCTCAATAAATCTGACAGAGAAGTGAGAAGTGGGGGAGAGAAAAATGTCCTTCTAGAGCATTATGATACTGACATGGATGGTAATGAAAGGTTTTTTATCAGGTGTTGGCTTTCAAGATGCTTAAACCAATGTTTTTATCTTATTATCAGAATCCAAATAGGTGGGCTTCAGAGCCCTACATGACCATTCTGAATCATCATAACCTATCTGTGTGTCCTTATATGACTTTCGGAATTATGGCAGAGAATATTTAGTTAGTTAGTTCATTAGTTAGTTAGTTATTTTCTTTAAAAAATACGTAGCTGAATGGCTAAGTTGTAGTCATCATACTTACATGGACAAAGTTTAAATAGTTATTTACATATCTGAAGATGATTTGCCTTTCTGAAAAGACTTAATTTTAATGAACAAGTTTTCAGATTGCCTGAGGTATTGGAAATTTCACTGGCCTTCTAACTTGTTTCCAGTCCCACAGGAAACCTACATCTTTGGTCGGCACAGTGTAGCACAATTTTCAATTAATATGTTTTCCTGGATTAATCTGTTTTTATTTCTTTTAGCACAAACATAAAATTGGGTTTCTAGCCATATATGTTAATTCATATTTCTTGACATTTATCATCAGCTGAGGGCACTAATCCTAGTGTTTTACACAAATTGCAACTCAGTTGCATAGTGTCTGCTTGAATTCCAGCAGCTTTAATTGAATATGTTGTAAAACTGGAATACAGGGGAGAAGAGGAGGAGGTCTGCAGCCTGCTGAACTTTACTACAGTGCTGCCACAAATATTTAAAGAGCAACGAGAGAGATTAACTTCAATGGGGAATTGGGGAGTGAATAAATTCCTGTACATCCCTTATGTATAACACTTGCTGTTGTAAGGTGTGTTTCATTCAAGTTGAAAAACACTTTGAGATCTTCAGATAAAAGGTGCTACAAAATGAAAGTGATGGTGTTATTAGTTTATGTATTCCAAGTCCCTCTAGGACAGCTGCAAAATCCACAAACTGGAGTTTGCATTAGACTCTCTGATCATAAATTGTCTGTCTCTGAATTAGTGGATTAAAGAAATAAAAGAGAAACAGAGCCTTTTCTGTGCATTTGACTCTTGTTTACTCCTTCATACAATATGTATTATATAGCATGTATATGTACTTGACACTCCAAGTTATTCATAATTAATGAACAATATCATAAAACTCATCACATCTTTAGTGTTAGGATAATAAAGTGGTTTATGTATTTGAATAAGTTAAGACATCATGTTACAGTCTCATTTTAGGTGCTTGGAAACTGAGAGAAGCTTGAACACAAAAGTTTGCGTTGTTTGAAGAAGAGCACAGACTGGAATTACATATATGAATTAGACTTTATACAATACTTGACCTTACTGAAGCATTAAGACTAACCACATCTGCTCAGATGATGTCCCAGGTGTTTAATCTCTACTGCAGAAACACACTAGAACTGCTATTTCCATTATTTTGCTGTTATAGTGCCCCTTAGACCCATACTTTAGTTCCTTTCTCTGTAACATAAATGAGAGAGGTTAAGCATTGTAATAATCTAGTTGCTTTCTATAGTATCCTCTGCAGAGCACATTTATACTTGCTGTCTTGTAAATATTATATATAACAGAAACTTGTATAAGAAAGGAAGACACAACATTTTTAGAGATACACTCAGGTTCTAATAGCAGCAAACAAATCACAGAGCACAGACAAGACCCCAAACATGAAAAATGGCTTTCAAATAACCTTTGTGTAGAGGACTTTGTTACTGTTCCTGTTTCTCTCTGGTATTTTTGTTGTGGTTCGGTGCTTCTTCTTTTTTTTTTTTTTTTTTTTAGACTCTTGTCTAAATTGGAGCATTAGCTGCTCTTACAATCAGATTTAAATTGTGCTTGCCATCTCACTTTAATATTTTTCTTTTAGTAATTTAAATGTCATTTCTCAGAAAGAAATAGCCAGAACAAGAGGAAAGTATTGCATAGTTGGATGGTGTTTAAAGGCATGCAGATAAACAAAGTCCACTGTAATTATGCCAGGGGCATAATTTTGACTGTTCTGCTCTGCCTTCTATAATTAGTCTTGGAAGCAAATACTGTTATATTCAGCCATGAAATGAAGTGGAAGAGCTGAGTTTATTAGAGATTAATAAAGTCTCCATGAACATTCCTAAAAAGCTACTGAACCTTTAAGTATAGATTATAGGTCAGAACACATTGCCAGTACTTCCTCAGAGGGCAAGAAATTGAGTACACTATGTCTATTAACCACAAAGACGGTGAATAGAGGGCTGTCGAATGTTAATGGAAGATTTTAACAAATTACACCACAGAAAAAGATGTGTGGTATTTTTATTGCAACATTTAAATGTATTTTTAACAGCCTTATAACTGAGATGTTTTAAGAAAAAAATCCACAGCTCTTATTACTGAAATTCATTACAGCAATACGTGCATGTTTAAGTAGTATTGCTCATTTACAAAGACATTTTAATGTAATTTTCTGAATAATTCTGAACTATATTACTAAACTACATAAAACCCCTACATTTGAAATGATGACTCTTTACATCCAACCACCTTCTAAAGGGAATTGCCAGTTAGTGAGAAAAAGTTTTCACTTTTCCTTTCATAAATGAACAAAAAAAAGTGATAATGCTATTGTATAAGCTTCTCAGAATATACATTACTGCAAGCCTTGATCACTGCATCATAAAGAGCAATATCAAAGGAAAATGGATACCTAGTAGGGAGAAGATAATTTAACAACATGCTTGCTTCTTCATGAGCTGGAAAACACTGTTATAGGTGCACCTTAAAGCTCCATCTTCTACTTCTGCTTCGCTCTTTTAATTATTCTGTTTCCCATAGTCAGTTTCTCCCTGTTGACACAGCTTACTTCCAGTCAACTGCTTAAAGTTTTCAAAAGACCACAAGGAAATTGCCCTGTACTTTTTGAATTGATTATCCAAAAAGCAGTCAATCATAGAATCATAGAATCATAGGGTTGGAAGGGACCTCTGGAGATCATCTAGTCCAACCCCCTGCCAGAGCAGGGTCACCTTAGAGCAGGTTGCACAGGAACGCATCCAGGCAGGTTTTGAATGTCTCCAGAGATGGAGACTCAACCACCTCTCTGGGCAGTTCAACCAAATGTTAATCCTTTCCTACTTTGTATTATACACAGTAAGCATGGAAACATTAAGAAATATACATGTTGGAAACCTGACATGAGGCAGACCTCATGGACAAAATCTAAATTAACTGAATAATAACTAACCTGATTTGTCAACTCTGATACTGTTTATGTTGCAAAACTGTTAAGTCACTGTTCCTCTGAATAAAAAAAAAGGACCCACAAACACATAAACAAACAAAAAAAACATATTAATTGGAATAAAACTGAGAAATTACAATGAGATGGCTAGCCAAAATAAGTGCACTTCTTTACCCTAACAAAGCAGATGTTAATGTTCTTTTTTTTGAGATGTTTCCAATTTATTTGAGACTTCAATTTTGTCAAGAAACAAGAAGAATAATTTCAAGGATAGAAATTATAGAATACCAAATGGAACTAAACTGTCCGTGAAAAATTGTGGAAGATGTTTCTAGGTTCTCAAAGAAGAAATTTCTGAAAAGACAAATTGGGGATCGAGGCAGGGTAAAAGAGATTGAATTCCGTTCTGAGGGAGACATACATTGATGAGAACGTTCTCATAATGAGATTGAAAGCATTCTATATAAGTTTATGATTTCAGAGTACGAATATCATTGTTATGTCCAAGGAGCTCATTTAAATGAGCATTTGGTTATGGTTTCGTTCAATACATTATATATATATTTTTATATATGTACATACATGCACATACTTTCACTGATCGCAGATGCAGAGACCAATAAATATTGGGTTTTCTTTACTTGTGCTTTGCCACTCTTTTAATTGTTGGAAACTGGACATGACTAGAGACATATATTGGATGGGAATTCCCTCATGTTTCCTCTTGATTTAAGTTATGTCTGCACAGCTAAATCTATTCAGACTTGGGTTTTCTCCTTGGTTCGTACAGTAAGTACAGCAAGATAATTTCCTTCTACATTGCTCAAGACTATTCTTCCTTCTAAAGGAGATAGTCACATCCATGCAGCACGGCATTTGACCCATTATGTATCTCGTAGGATGAAGAGTTTACTCACACTTGCATCTCTTTAACATGATGTTTTTCAAAGTCAAGGTGAACAGAAAGTTTAGATTACTGGATGTGGAGGGCTACCATCTCCAAATTTCTTAGTTTTTATGTAACTGAAATGATTAATATTTTTCTTAGCCGTCAAAGAAATCGCCACCTGACACAGAATTAGAGAAGACACTGATTTACATGTTAGCGAGTCATCTACTACAGAGTAACAGTCTCACTATTAAGTACAATACTTTTTTATATAGTTATATTTATCCATTTCTGTAATTTATCCATGCCAGTGCAGTTTGTCCTGATACAGTGAAGTCAGCATGGATGAATGACTGTGCGTACCATAATAAACAGATCTCATTTTGAAAGATTCAGCTTCTACTATTTGTAAATTGTTTTTGTTCTGCTCGGATACATGTGAACTTCAAAATGTGAAATCAATTCTAGAATGAAAAAACCTTGCTGAAGCGAAAAAGAAACACTTTTCCCAACCTTCCCACCCCCTACTCCTATTTGACAGTTTTAAAGAGAAGATGATAACAAGAAACTAGAATAAGCAGTGTAGATTAATCTTTAGTATGGAGGAATGTTTTTTTCTTGTTGTTTAAGCAACTACAACTTTAATTTACCACACTGTTATCAGCATTTAGCTTTGATCATCCTAAAGTCACTGGATGTGAATCTACCTTATTTCTAAGGGCTTTTACTAAAAATGAGATTAAGGCCATACTCTCAGAGGCACATAAATCAGTGTAACAGCTCTGTTGACTCCAGTGGAAGTCACCACCTAATGTCACTTCAACCGCACGGACATTCTGCAAGATACCAGTTCTTTAAGATGGAAACTGTGAAATAACAGTCATCGGATGTATTCTTCTATGAACTTGCAGTGTTAAGTCATCAGTACTCTTTCCGATAGTGATTTTGTGTATGATGTGAAAGAGTCACAACTATACATAACCTGAGGACCATGACAACCAAAACAGAGTGAGCAAAACACTGTAGTCTCTTGATGGTGTCTCTTCAAAAATCTGAAAGCATCTTACATTCCCTTCTATATGCATAATTCTGCCTTTAACACATGCTTTAAAATTACGGTATGCCTTTATACCATCTCATATAATTTGTCAGATATTGCATTTTATAGGGAAATGGTAAGTTATAGATCTTTTTCCAAAGGACCAATATTTTTTTTCTTTGTGTGTATATATATGGCTATTACTCCATTAATTTCTGTCAATCAATTTGGAGTAACTGGGGGAATCTAACCCACCTGCTTCACCAAGGACTAGATTTCTACATCTCTGGAGAGATACAGAAGTCAATATCCTAGCTGGCTAGGGGTTTTTTGTGTTTTTTTTTGTTTGGTTGGTTGGGTTTTTTAAGCTGCTTTTTCATTTGAAAGGACCTTTAAGACTGGCAGGATTTTTTAGTGTGATTTTGGGGGCTTGGGTTTTTTTAAAATTTTGTCCTGTGTCAATTGCTATTATAATAATATTTCACTATGGTAGAACTCTATGTGCAGGTAGATACGAAGTTTCAGCAACATAATTCCCATTTATTAAAAAAGTGAAACTTAATCTGGAGATGCTGGATACTTATCTGAGTCATTCTGGGATAAGTCCAAGCTTACTTCAATGTACCAGAGCAGCACTACATTATGGGACGTGCAACAAACAAATTCAACAAGTGTCGGTTATGTGTTGGCGTAGTTGGATTAAAGTGTCTTGATACGACCATTCAAACTGAGACAGGCAATTGGGTGATTCACAAGAGAGTATACAGCAAATCGTGTGAGTGACACTTATTCAGACATCCAGCAAAATAATTACCGAATATAACCACAGACCGTATTTAGTTGTCAGGAGGAATTCACTTGCATTATTTATTATATATCTCTGAGCATTATTATATATCTGTGAGCTTTATAACTTGGTTCAAGTTTAATTTTGTGTGTTTCATGATGCCCTTCCTTTCCCCTTTTGGTGAGATTAGAAATAATTGGCATCTAGATAACAAAAATATACAGAAGACTGTTTTCAAAATAAGATCTCTAATTAGCCAGGCAGCTTCAAATTAAAAATCCATCATAACTGCAAAATGTAGTGTCTATAGTTCATTATAGCTGCCAACCTATGCTTAGATTTCTATGTACAGCCAAAAAATACACCCTTAAAGATATTGACCTGCATGAATATACATTCAGTAATTCAGATCCTGAGAATGCATAGATAATTGAATTACTATTAATCCCTAAATCAAAAGTATACATAAACATTGTACATCTTCCACAGAAGAAGCTAACAATAAAACAGAAGTTGGGTCAGTTGTAATTTCCATTCAGCACTTTATTACTTTTTAGACTTTTCAGCATCTTCTTACATCATTCATATCTGAAATAATGAAAAAGGTGAAGTAAAAGATATAATGCAGAAAAGTATACGTATCTATCTGGCAGTGTGAGATAAATTCCTGAAATAAAGTAGTAGAACGTGTGACAGCTGAGTCTATCCTGTATATTTTATTCAATTTTAACCTACACGTGTGTGAAGATATATGTATATGTGTATGTATATATATAAAAAGTATATATACATATAAATAACAAATCATCAGAAGAACATTAAAATTCTGAATCAAATAATTACACCTTGCAGTATTTTCTTCAATGAGTATTCTATTCAAGTCAATGGCGTAACTCACTGGAGTTCGCATTGTACCTTTCTTCGAATAAGGACCAATATACAGGGATTAATCAAAATTTTGAGAGGCCCCAGGTGTTTGATCACTTTCCTTCTGTTTCCAAAGGTAAATGTGTTTTTATGCCACTAGTTTTCTGAAAGTTCTATTTGTATTTTTATGTTCAAAACTGAAAATGGCTCCAAGAAACTACTGTCAATATCTTCAGTCAGAAACACTATAGGTGACAATCTAATTTATTTCCTCACATCAAACAAGTATATCACCGAACAAATTGCATGATCTTGTGGAGTCACTTGATAAGACAAACAAATGAGAGTCTTGGAATTTATACTACATGAGAGAATGAATTGTTTGAAGCAAGATATGTAGAAAAATAGTAGAAAAGAATAACTAATTGTTGAAAAGAGGAAACTAACAATTTTTGAAATTCAGATGGAACTATTTAAAATAAAAGAATGAAAAAATATATTATGGTTATACAAGCATGATATAAACCGAGTTATGAGGTGTAGAAAAAAAGAAAAGACAAATCCAACAGAAAGATACTGGCAACCTGCAGAAAGTGAAATCTCTCATTGCATTAATAATAGTAAACAAATATTTGACCAAAATAACTCTAATTTAAACTTGAAACTTGCAAAGCTTCTCCTAAAGACATTCCTATTTCTGTATCACTGAATGGAAAAATTCTTCATAATCAGTTCATCTTTGTCAAAAGATCAGTCCCAAAATGCCACTGATGTCAATTTTTCATGACCCTTCTGCTTCATAAACACTGAGTGAATAAATTAAATTGCCTAAGGGCAACGTTAACTTTTGCACCTGACTTTTCAGAGAATGTTCTTTTATTTTCTGTTTTCTTTTTTCTGTTTGTTTATTTGTCTTGAAGTGCCAGTCCTTAATCATCTGTGGTTAGACTTCATCTTTTTACTTCTGACGGTGCTCTTTTTCGCAATCTACTGACATGTTGACACAGCCAGCATTCAAACAATACCTGTATCCTGAACTAATACTGAGGATTCCACATAGGGGAAATTCATTTTTCAGTCAAGGTAGTTTGCAATACCAAAATAAAAAAATTTAAAAATTATTTCATTTAAAAGAAAACCACCATTTTTTATTCCAAATTTAAAAAAAAAAAAAAAGCGTTAGCACAACTATTGCTTTTATATCTAAGGCTTAAGGATGTTTTCAGTTTTGATATAAATTCAAAACATAGCATTGGATTCTTTTCATGTTACTCAACTCTTACTTAAAGGCAAATTTGTTAGGAAAATGAGAATTTCATTCTGTTGCATTTTTTTCTTGAAGTAGGAGCTATTTAAGTTTTTGCCATTTCTGCATGGGGAATAATGCAGCTTTGGAATTTCCTACAAAATGAAAAAAACAAACAAACAGCAAACCTAAATGATTCTATGATTCTGTGATCTACTGATGAATTAAAATTTGTACCTGGAATGACTCAACAGCTCAGTGCTGTCAGAAGAAGTAGAATAGTAATTTTTTTCCTTCTGTTGGATTACTGAATTATACCAACTGTCATGGAGGAATTTAGGAGTCCTCAAGGACTGAACACCACCATGTAGTGACATAAATTTTAGATCTTATTTATAAGCAGGATAGGTATAGCAGGGCAAATAGTTTGTGCTTTAAAATCCAGTACCACAGTGTGTACAGACTACACATTCACAGTGAAGAAGGTCCCTGCTGCCCCAGTCTGGCTGTGAGCAGCACTGGGGATGCAGGGGAAGAGGATACTCACTCTAACTAGTCACTGTGCCTGAGCCCCAGCTGGCAAACTAGTTTCCATGCATAACGAACCCACCTCAGGCTCAGCTTCTGCATGCTGTTGGACTTCTGTGGACTTGCTCCCTTACTGAGGGGCTCTTCCCTCTTATTGCTTTCTCACTTAGGTGGGCATGGTTGGCAGAAGATGTCAATGGCCTTACTGGTTACAACACCCCAGGACAATTTCTTTGATTTTCCCCATATCTAAAGTCAAATAGCTGTTATTTCCTGATTGCTAGTGGCTTCTGGCTCTACTCTCCACCTCCACCAATCCCAAATATTGGGACACTGGCAGACACAAGAGAATTCAACCAGGTGTGGAGAACAGAGGAAATGGGCTGCCAGGTTTTGATGGTGGTTAATACATTGGTTCTAGCCAAAATGTATAACTTCACCCTAGAAAAATCTGATTTGAAGAATCTGCTAGTTACCTCTGCTTCCCAGCTAGAGCCTGCAGCATGACCACTAATGCCTTTAAATCAGACAGTGGTCTGTTGACCTGGTAGTTATTTGATGCTCAGAAGCTTGCAAGAATTATAATGGGAGGGAATTATTAAATTTAATAAATTATAAAGGTTCACAGTGGTTTCAAACCAAGCATCAATCTACCTTTTGAATGCAGGGAGATAAAGTTGCAAAATGCAATTCTGATATTTAAAAAACAGTGATTTGACTCAGAGTATCACTTACACAATATATTTAATCCATAGCAGGTATACTCTCCCCCTGAGAACTTTCATGATTATAAGTTCTTCCCACACCTATTTTGTCACTACTCTTAACACCAGAGACTCACAGATTTATCAATGCACTTTCCATTCTTCTAACAGGTATCAAATAAAAATTATTTACATTTACACAACTCCAAATTTTCATAGGAAAGCAAAATAAAAACAAAATCTCATACACTTTTAATTAAAAGACATTTTTCCTTAAAAGTATACTACTTTGATATAACATAACAATAATATAGGTACGTAGTTGAATTAGCATCATATTTATTTATTTATTTATTCCTCAGTGGTAAAAATTTCCTGTTTGCTCTATGTCTGATTAGAGGTTGGAGAGATACCACCTCAATATTTCTGCATTGGTGAATGAAAGTTACTGGACTTTCTATTTTATACCTTTCTCACAATAATTATGCCTCTGGACATACCTGGAGATGCATCATACTCATTAAATAAGAAATTCTAATAAATATGCACCTGCACCACTACATGCAAGCCTTCGGCCAAATAAGATGTTATTCCCAGCCATTAATTAAATAGCAGAATTTCTGTATTTGGGACAAATATTCTGTGCCAGAACATCTGTTCACTTGTCTTGAAATGCATGATTTGTATTTTGTAATACAGATTCTAGTATAATAATGTGAGAAATTGATTGTACTCAGAAAGTACAATTGTACATCAAGGAAACATGCTGTGTTGGACTAGCTCTTTGGCCATGTTGGAACAGCTAGTAAAAGATTTGATAATATTCCACAAATATTCCTCAGTGGAAGAATTTGAGTGATGCCTGGTTTAAAGCCAGGAAAATATATGGGGCAGGAGGTGGTTCTTTAGTGAGAGAAGAGAAAGGAATTGTAAAAACTAAATGTTATTTTAATGGTTACTTTTCAACTAGCAATATTCTGGTTTTGAAATTCTGACAAAGGAATTGGTGCATATCTCAAAATGAAATTGCAATAAGCTGAATTCTTCATGCTCTGTTCAGGGCATGTAGTAGAGGAGCATGAAAGATCAGCAAAAGTTTTTATTACACTGGTTCTCTCTCCTGGGGAACAAAAAACATTAGTATCAATGAAAGCCATGGTAATGTAATACTTCATTTCTTCTGTTTCTTCAGCATTATATCCAGTAAACTCTCAGTTAAACTCTGAACTTCTACTAGGTTTTCAAGCTACCCTTCTTGTGTACCCTTCCATCAGAGAATGAAAAATTAAAAAAGGCTTGTTTCAATTTAATTCTCAGGACATGTTTTTTTTCTTCAGTGAGAATTCTTTTTTTTTCTCTGTGAAATATCTTCCCACTGTTCAGTTCAACCTTCGTGTTGGTCTGCTACTCAGATATAGTTACAATGTTCCATATAAAAATTGTTCTCAAGCATAGATTGATTTTAGCTTTTCTTAGCAGAATTCCATAATCTAGGAATATTTTATTTATGTTTAATTATGTGAGGCATTACAGAGTCTCCACAAGACAATTTAGCTGTTCAAGATGAAGGAATTCTTCTGCATATTCATTATGACTTAAATTAACTGTTTGGTTTTCTAATTGAATGAGTCTTTGCAATTACTAAGAACTCATAGATGATAAGCCTTCTTGGCTTCCAATGAAGTCAGTACTTTGATCCTGAAATCCTGTCTGCACGAGCAACGTGTAAGTTAATGAAATCTCTACAGTGGCTTCAGTGGATTCTGTATCAGTGCACAGGTAAGTAAACGCAATTATATCATGCCTACTGTCCTATGAGAAATTATTAAAAATATTATGTTAATATATTGAATATTCTTGAATATTCTCTTGAATACAATCTGGACAAAACCTACCAAAACATAAATTACCACTTTCATTTTATATATAAAGGAGAGTGTCAAAGTGGAATTTCAGCCAGATATCACAATAGACAGAGAAATGAAAACACAGAAAATGAAACAGGAAATTAAAATTAATGAGGTAACAGTTTTCTCTTGTTCAAATACATTTTTAATTCTTATTTCAAAAGGGAGTACAGGATAAAAAGCCCTCCAGGTTCATACAACAGTAGGACATGGCAGCTTGTTTTTGGCTTCTCTAAGTCCAGCCTAAAGATATGTGCACGCACTCACATACACACACACACACAAGATGTACCACTTGTTAAAATGAAATTTCCCTACAGGTTTTTCTGTGCAAGAGAAATCTTTTGCCTTCGTGCAGTACCAGTCCATCATTTCCAGTCATAATGAGCTATTTTACTTTGTATCCTGTTGTTGAAGCATTTTTATGAGAATCTTTGCTCTTCCATATGGATAAGTATTTTATGATTTTCATTCTTCATTGGCTTAAAGGTCATTATCAATTCTAGTTATTTTGCCCACAGCTCTTTTTTGTTTTCATGCAACTTTCCAGCCCTTCACTGACCTTTGAAAAACTTATGAAAGTTACGGTAATTTTTATCTGAATTCGTAGGCTTTGAAGCATAACAGTCTTCCATCACATACTCGTAACTTAGCCTTTAGGAACTGTGAATCAAACATATTCCTGTTTAAAACACGTTTAATGCAGAAATGCAATTATTAAAGAAATGTGAACTAATTTAAACCTAGTTTGAGGCGTTAACCTTCCCATTCATTCAGCCACTTTGACTGGATAAGTGCTGACTTAATTTTTTGTTGCCTGTCAGTAGAAAACTATCCCATCAATATGCAATAACTTGAAGAAAAGAATTGATGTACTGTGCTGGTGGGCAGAAACAATAGAGATTGCTCTTTCTGAATTCAAATTATTGAGCAGTTCCTGTGTTATGCTGCCCATTAACTTAAATTAGAACATTTTTTAATGCCAAGTACATAACAATATCAGCTTCAGCATTATCAGTATGTGATTTTGCTTTATTTTTTTTATTTTTTAATATTTCTGTATCTGGGGATTCTTAATAACAGATACAACATGTGTTAAGACAGTGTCATTTTAACATTCCATTATGTTGGCAGGTCAGCATTTAGCTGCTGTAATATAGTAGCAAGGGTGTAATCCAGAGTGATTTACAACTGTCTTTTGTTTATGTATCAGAATAAAAAGCCAAAACACCACAACCACCTTTTTCTTCTTTTACCTCCTAAGTCAGGGTTCACAAGACTTTGATACATCACAGAGCAGATCCTACCTTTGTTTACTTCTTACCAAAAATGTAAAGTAAATATATTGGTTTGAATTGGGGAACTTTACTGCGATTTTTAATTGTGGAAAGCACAGTGATTTGGGGTTCTCTTTCATCTTCTCTCTCTCTCTCTAATGTTAAATGCAAAGCTTTTGGTAAATCCAGCTGATCTACACAAGACTATTTCAAGTAACAACAAAAATACCATATGTCACTTTCTGCTGTGCTGACAAAAGCAAGTTCTCGTCAGAAAGGCAAGAACCTTAAATGAAGGAAAAGCCAGCTGCATGATCAAAGGGTTAGTGCAGTTAAATTAA
>VYZM01018310.1:39861-57239 GCA_013398915.1 Dromas ardeola
AGTGCAATATCACACAAATCTACTTTTCACATCCAGCAAATGGACATACAGTCCCTGCCACCACAATCCTGGGTAAAAAAGTTTTTTGCTATAGCAATTGCATGTATTTCTGTGACTAGGCGGGACTACAGAAAAAAAAAAAGCCGTAGGAAGAAAAAAAGCCATTTTGTGTAGAATATTTTCTTTTGTCCAGAAAGATTTATGAAATTTCCAGCTCGGCAAATATTACATGATCCCCATTAATATAATCCCCGTTCACTCTTACCTGTTCAAGTAGAGCTTTTGAGCAGCTATCACAAGGGGACTGTGAAATTGGTAAATATAAAATGAAACAGGTCACTGTCATGCTTTTATAATGGTGTTGACAATGTTTTTGACCTTCATGTATTGACTGTTAGTTTCTTTTCATCACCATTCAGAGCTTTTGTTGTCAACAACTGTCAATGATATGTCAGTTCATAGTGCATTTTGAGGAAGTAGGCAAGTTTATTCCAATGGATTACCAATGGGAGAAAAAGGATACTCATAATTCAAGTTTTAAATAATACCATGACAAAAAAAAATGGTCCTCAAATATCCTTGTGGCTTATAAAATCACAGCTAAATAGTTAGCCAGAAGACTAAAAAGAAATCAAAATCTTTACAAAGATATCACATGCAAACAAATCAATTAGCATTTCACCTTAGCATTTGTTTTTACTGTTAATACTATAGTAATACTAAACCTACCCATCTACTCCACTCTCATGAGACCTCACCTGGAGTACTGCAACCACCTCTGGGGCCCCCAAATAAGAATGACATGGACCTGGTGAAGCAAGTCCAGAGGAGGGACACGAACATGATCAGAGGACTGGAGCACCTCTCCTATGAAGACAGGCTGAGATAACTGGGGTTGTTCAGCCTGGAGAAGAGAAGACTCCAGGAAGACCTTATTGCAGCCTTCCAGTACTTAAAGGGGGCCTACAGGAAAGATGAGGAGGGACTCTTTATCAGGGAGTGTAGTGACAGGATGAGGGGTAATGATTTTAAACTGAAAGAGGGGAGATTTAGATTAGATATTAGGAAGAAATTCTTTACTGTGAGGGTGGTGAGGCACTGGAACAGGTTGCCGAGAGAGAACTTGTGGATGACCCACGTGTTCAAGGCCAGGTGGGATGGGGCTTTGAGTAACCTGGTCTAGTGGAAGGTATCCCTGCCCATGGCAGGGGGGTTGGATCAACCTCACCATTCTATGATTCTATGACATGGTTTATTGGTGGACTTGGCAGTGTTAGGTTTATGGTTGGACTCGATGATCTTAAAGGTCTTTTTCAACCTAAATGATTCTATGATACTATGATTTCCATTCTACATGTCTTTTTCCATGTAAGAAAGAGAGAAAAGTGTAAGCTGAGAACGCGTTATGCTTATTACTTTCAATATATAATGTATTTCACCTTAGAGGAAAAAAGGACACCCAAAAAGCACAATGCAATTCTTCAGGTTATGTCTCCTCCAGTGAGACAATGTCCTGCCTCTTCCATCAGACCTTGCAGAAGAACTATATTGAAAATTTATATATGGTCACAATTAACACTACACAGTAGTTTCAGAAAGCTTCTGTTGCATTACTAACTGCATAAGCATTTTATTATGTATTAATAAGCAATAAAACACTTGACATACTTTGGCAAGTTCTATTTTAAAGAAAAATTATGAAGATAAATACTTAATTTAAATATTATTTACAATATCAAGTAGAGAGATTTGTAGTCATATACATTGCTACAGGACCAGGAAAAATACGTTTTCATTGTCATTTGCATAAGTATGTAGCCACTGCCTCAAGAAAACCTTAAAAAGAACGCATAAAGTATTCATATTTTTACTTAAAATAACATTAAAAATTAATGCATCCTCATTACATTGGCTCATTAATATTTTCAATTTATTCATACTGTATTCTCTTATTTTTAGCTTACATTTTATAATTTAATAATTTCATACCAAGCCTGAAGTTTCCTTTTCACCAATCTAAAACCCAATGCAGTTGATGAGCAGATGAGTTTTAAAATATTTTTAATCAAATATACCTCTCTCATGTTCTCCAGGCATATACCTCTCTCATGTTCTCCAGGCAGAGGGATACATTAAAATCTATAAATCCTTAATGTACTGAAATTGGATGTGTAACTGGGGTTAATTCTAGATATACCTCAACAAAGTATAACAAATTTCACCATTTGTCAGATATAAGTCAGCATATCATAGATATACAGTTTGTTTAAATCAGCTGGTGAATGATGTGGCTCATTCCCTGGAGCTGTGACATTTTATGCCAGTTAGGTAAAACAATCTAAAACCAATGAGTCTACGTAAGCAGCTCTGGCATTTAGCTGACCTGGAATATACAAAGTAAGCAAACAGGAAAACTGAGATTTGGGCCTGACCCTAAGGTTTCTTTAAAAAGTGAAAACAACCCATATTCCACTCCTGAACAGTAAAAATTAGATCTTTCCTGTGAAGATTTCCTTCCTTTTCTTCCTTTTTTTTTTTTATGTTAGAAGGTTTTCCTGGGGCTTTGGCTCCTGCAAACTAGGAGATAAATACAGAGGCAGAGTTATACTCAGTTCACTTGTAGAATAATAAAATATGCCTTATTTTAGTCAAGTTTCACTACATTTCCGTTGACAATATTCAATTTAAACTGTCTAAAGGGAAAAAATAAGGAAAATATGAATTAAAAATATCGCAAAGTATTTGTCCAAAATTACTTCAAACAATATCTCTATGTTCCTTTTTAATTGCATGGCAATTCAGGCTTCCACCCAAGATTCTCTAAAAAGGAAGATGAATCTGTATAGATGTTCTCTGACGTGCTCACTGATTTTAAGACGCATTTGAAAGCCATGCAGGAGAATTTGATGCATTGCAAATTCAGAATCATACAGAATCAAACACACTATATTTTATGTTATAAAACCTCAGTTGTCTCAGGTAGTTTGGACTAAGATATGCTCTCCAAATAGAGTTTCGAGTAAGTATACTTTTTTAATGTACCGTTTATAGACAGTTATACAAGGAAATTCTGATGTATGCTGCGTGATTTAACTCAAAGAAGAATATTCAATGCACATTTAGTGATCCCTTATTATCTAGCCCAGTCTCAGAAACACTAGAATGTTTAAACATCATATAACTAGCACCACTCAAATAGCCACAGAGAAATTTCTTTGGACCTGAGAGTTGAATATTCTTGGCTTTGGATGTTCACTTGTGGGTAGTTAAAATACCTTACTGTCTGGGATTGACAGAGTCTCAGGCCTGTTCCTTTTGTTAAGAATTATACATTATATATCATTCACAAGATGTACTAGGACATGTTCCTGTAACCGTGCATATTAATGTCCTTTGTGCGGTAATACATATTTTAAACATACTTTAAAGGAACACTGATATCAAAGTACATCCATTATTTGATACCTTTTAAAATGCATTGCTACTACTGTTTTGGTCTCCAGGACTAATTAAATTTTCACTATATAGCAGTTCTGCGTCAGTAAAAGCATACCTCCCTTTGCTAGCTATATGCTAGCTCTTGTTAGTTGTTATGTCATGCCAGCATTTCTTCCTTCTTTAGTTTCCCTTTTTGCCTGCAGCACTGATTTTCATAGGTATGGTCTCCTGGATTTTCTGGTTTTGTTTGATTTATTCTCACTGATTAATTTCCAGCTGTTCCCATATTTCATATGTCATTGGTATTTTTGATAGCTGCCTTCAGAGCCTACATTTTTTATTCTTTTTCTTACTGGTCTCTCTCTCCTAGATATTGATATGCTTTTTTTCTCCTTCCTTTTGCAACAGTTTTAAACTACTTACTCCCAGATTTAGTGAACATTAGAAATATAGGTATTTTTAAAATTACCTTTAGAACTTAGTTAAAACATAGAAAAAGTTGCAAGAATTTTCCTTCCTTTCTTCCATACCTCAATAACTTTACTTTTTTGAGAATAGCCAGCTCAGTCTATATGTCATGATTTTTATCTAATAGCTTTTAAATTTCATAAAAAGAGTTTTTCATATAGATTTCATGTAAATTCTATAATTCTGGTTTTAACTGACTGTCTTTCTCTTAAATTCACACCATATCAATGCAGAGAATTGAAATTGATGCTACAGTGAAATGGACTGTGGTGTCTCCCTAAGAAAGATAATTTAAAAATTGAATTAATGTTTTAATGTTTTATACAAGCACCTGACTCTCTGAAAATCAAAATAAAGTCATTGCTATCAAAGAAATTTTCCTGACTTTCTGCAAGAGCTGAGCTCTGGATTTGTATCAGTGTTTAGCCCTTATATTTTAGGAACTGGGCTGCAATCTTCAACCCTTGTTAAGTCCAAAACTACTCTATTGCCATAGAAATAAATCAAACCACACCAAACCACTACCACCACCACCGCCACCAAAAACTGGCAGTAGTTTTAAAATATTACTTCTTGTGCCTGCTCTGAAACAGTCAGATGGCCCAGCGCTTGAAATCCCACTAGCTGCTTGGAGTTACAACATCTCATATATATGTTACTTTTCCATGTGTTTACTTTTTAGAGTGAACAAAAACAAAGCTTACTTATCTAAATCTAAAAAAACTATAAATTCTGGGCTACTGATGAAAATTTATATGGAGCGAAATAAGGCAGAAAGTGGCCTGAAAATTTGCAGGCAGAGAGAAAAATAAGTTATGAAACTTATGAAAATTAAGAGAGAAAAAAGAAACATAATAGTGGTTTCATAGTCTGCAAAAATCTGAGTATTAAAACCCCACCTATAATTATATACATAGAGAGGGGGGAAAAAAAGAGAAAAACAGGACTGTTGTCAGAAGACCTCTACAAGTAGGATGGTCCTTCCAATGTTTGAATCCTTCTTTTTCTGCCTTTATATTTCAGTGCTGAGGCACAAATCAGGTTGCAATAGACTAACAAGCCCCCAAACCCAAACTGAGCCGGATATTTAGGTTGACTCTTCACAAAATCTCTGAACAGGGATCACTTTTTGCTGTCACTGAAAGGAACAGTTCTGTGTCCTCCACTTTCATAGACTGCATCAGCTCTGGTGCTCAGCTGATCCCTTTTTCAGTTGTTTCAGTCCCATAAACTACCAGAAAGCTAGTTTAACAGCAATTGGTTTATTTTGGAATTGTTTAGCTGGGTCATTCTTTAACGCAGGGTCAGATAAGCAGAACCATCTGATTGGGGAAGCCAATGGCAGAAGAGAGGGAAGGGTAGTTTTGAGCCATTATGTCATTTTAGCCATCTCAGAAATGCTTGTATTTCTACTGTTCCCTTGTTCCATGGAAGTAACAACAGCTTTAACTCAAGTGATGATGCAAAAGCTTATTGCGTATGCATGTCAAACACTGAGTCACAAGGAGCAATGTTTTTCAATCTGCAACCTCCCCAGTTATGCCACCAAGCCAAAAATAGTGTGGCACTGCCTTTTACCCTGCTGTCACCTCCACCAGTTCCTTGCTGGGTGAGGGCCAGCAGTACCTACTTCTTAAATAGTGATAATCATGCTACTTAAAGCACTTAAATGATTTTTTTATGTCTGATAATCATTAAAGAGGACAGTATAAGAAGAATGAACTAAAAGTATATTGGGAGATATAAGTGTAATAGGCCAATAGAAAGAAAATATAAAAAATGAATTTTTTATCAGGTCTAAGGTTTTGATTGTGTCTCTACAATGTGAAATCGTAAAAAGGGAGAAAAGCCCCTCCCCAACACTGCAATGGGAGAATGTTAAGGCAATTTAAGCAATATCCTTCAATTACTCAGATTTTGAATACAGGGTGAATCAAGCAATCAATGTGAGTTTAGAATGAATACACCTCTTTGCACAAAATCTGAATGAACAGGATACTTGAGATGCTTGAAATAAGATTAGATGAGTGAGGCTTGCCAAACTGTGATTCTAAAGGCCTTTTTTCAAGGCAGTGCTAGCTTAAGTGTCTTTTGCACCAGACTTTCCATCTCACCTATCTATTGCCTTTGCTTGTGCATCATCATGGCTATTCAAGATACTGTTCAGTAAATACGATCAGAAAATTCATAATGCTGAAAAATATCCCTTAATTTCTGCTTTTGGATCACTTTTGAAATAAATATGATGTGCTGGGACAACAAAATGGTGTTGTATAATCCAGTGAAAAGAACACTGTTTTTAAAATATATCACCTTCATCTCATAGAGAAACTTCAAGACCTCACTGGACTGGAATCTTGGTTTCGTTCTTCCAGCATTACCCCAAGTCCTGTCAAATACAACCATACGAACAAGTTCATTTCTTCTGTAGAATTCACTTGCATTTATGGAGGTTTTTCTCGTCAGTAGTGAAATACTTCATTTATCTTCAGGTCTCTAAAGATTACATATGTGTGTTCTAATAGGAACAACAATTCTTCACCTAAAGAAAAAATTATGGTGTTTGTGAAACCTTAATCCTCCCATTCTCAAATATACTAGGTCTTTATTTGCATAACAGTGTTAGCTACCAGTTTTCCAGCAAATAAATGACCATTCATTATGTTTTATTATTTTTCTGTATATAACTACTATCAGAATTGATGTCACACAAAAGTAAATTAATCTGAGGAAGTCACATCTTTGTGTTAAACCATTTGATGTTCCTAATTCACTCAGATTATGTCTTTTGCTAGTTTATGTTACGAAGGGACATTATAGCTATCAAAGATCTATTAGACAGAGTACTTGTTTCAGTCTTAGAGTAGTCCTTAAATCTATCTCAACTTTTAATGGATGCAAACAAGTTAATAATTAGATTTTTTTTTAAAATAAGAAAAATTAGATATTCTGTGGCTTAATATTTGATGAGTCTATACCTTTCACTTACATTTTGACCAATTAAACCCTAGTGTCAACATAGTTTCTAGTACCTAAAATTAAAAGCTGACAAGGCTCAAAGCATGTGAAGTGGAACTCAAGTTGCAGGGGCCTAGCCTCACAAACATTTTAAAAATTGATTATTGTTGTCACTTTTGGAGCTTTATTACTATATTCACAAAGTTGTAAGTGAATATCTGCCTAGATAACACCTCACAGACAAAGAAATGCTGATTCAATCCCATATAAGTAATAAGGAAAAAATTACCAGGGAAAAAGTGAGTTGAAAAAGTTCGTATTAGAAACTTCTTAAGAGAGAAGGGGATGAGTATAAGTGGATTCATTCTTACACTTGTGCCCTGGACAATGAAACATCTCTTACAATTTTTGTATCTTTCAATTACATTTAAAGGATAGTTCAGGTCAGAAGGGAGCTCATGAGGTTTCCAGTCCAACCTTCTGCTGACAGCAGGGCCACTTCTCAGGTCAGACCTTGCTTAGGCGGTTGCTCAGGGTGATGTCCAGCTGGGTCTTGAAAACCTCCATGTATGGGGATTGCACAGCATCTCTGGGCAGACTGCCCCACTGCTGGGCTATTCTCAGGGAGAAAAAACTTTTCTTTATATCCAGCCTGAACATCTCTTTTTTTCAGTTTATGCTCATTGTCTCTCCAGCCTGCCGAGGTCCCTCTGAATGGCAGCCCTGCCACTGAGTATATTGACAATCCCCACCCCCAGTAATTTTCTGTGTTATAGGTACATATCATCCCACTCAGGCTGAAGCTGGGTTTGTGTTTCCTGTGTGCATAATTTTCAGATGTTTCACACAATATGCATAAAGAGCCTCAGAAATTATCAAATCTCTTTCTGTTAATATCACCACCTCCTTTCTCTTGAACGGGATCTTCCCTCTCAATTGTGTTAAGATTTAATTTATTTTTTCTTCATCCTTAGATTCCTTCAAAAGGGTAACAATTCGGAAGTTGGAGGACTTATGCAGAAGCCCAGTATTAAAAGAAGTTTCTGACTTTCTGAAATAATCAGCTTTCTTCCAGCTCCTTTGGGCCAACCTGTAAGGTTTGCAAAGCTCTAATTAGGACATGACTTCAAATTTCACCTCAATTACTGTTTGGCAACATGTCTTTCTCTCTTGTATATTTACACAAATTATAAAGCCTTAGTTCAACAAAAATCTTTTGTTCCCCCCCCCCAGCTAAGGGAGGGTCATGCTTGCAATTTTTCCTCTATGCTTTAAACTCAAAGGTTAAAATATGATGTTTAAATCGTGACAGAGAGGTCTCAATGAAGAAATTGGGGTCTTTGACCTCAATCTCTGCTGCGTGGAGTGGGAAGGGGGGAGGATCATTCTGTGTTTGCTAGCTGAACCACAGTAACCTGCACCTGACAATTTAACCTATTAAGTTTTGAGCATTTTCAGATCAGATCAAAAGCATCTGTGTAAATAACGCATTGCAGTAAATTGCTCTCTTTCAAAACTAAAACCAGAAAAGCAACTACTCAATTACAAAACTAAGTACATAGACTGTGAGAAATTATATATAATATATATTTTTAATAATTTAATCTTCCACCTCCTAGATGAGTCTCACTGTATTTCCATATTAGATTTGCTTTTAGCTTGTATGTGGTGATAGGAGATCAGGTAGGGTAGTGATTGATATCAGAGGAGTAGGCAAGTTTAGAACAAGGTGAGAGGATTAAATGGTTACATGAAAGTCAAGAATTAAGCAAAAGTAAAAATGTTTTACTGGAAAAGCATTTAAAATCCCATTAGGCTTTTTTAATACTATTGTTCAGCAAAAATTAGTCTTTGTTTTTTGAAGGATAGATAGTGGAAACACTGAAGTAAATTCATAACCCTAAGACAAGTTGTCTAACCAATATACAAAATTATGTATTTCTAGAAAGAAAATTCCATAATCCATGTCTGAATTTGCAGCCTGACTTGATAACGTGTGAATTAGGAAAAGCGGAGGAAGGACACGCATTTATTAATAGCAAGCTTTGCTTCCAAATACACTGAAATATCTTGAAATACATACTATTGTGTCTGTGGTGGGTTGACCCTGGTTGGATGCCAGATGCCCACCAACGCTGCTCTATCACTCCTCCTCCTAAACTGAACAGGGGACAGAAAATATAACGAAAGGCTCATGGATCGAGATAAGGACAGGGAGAGATCACTCAGCAATTACTGTCGTGAGCAAATGACACAGCTTTGGGTAAAAAAAAAAAATAGGGACAAGACCAGATCAAAAGAGAAAAGAAGACTGGTCTCTTTTATTAAACCATAAGTTGGAAATGATCCAAAGATGACACTTGCGTGGTAATTGATGTAGGGGTTATGAGACAACAAGCCAAGGAGTTACACAAAAGGTTGACACATCTGTGTGTGAATTGTATGGCATGTTTTGTTTTCTGTCTTAAAAGAAAACTCCAGAAAGTATTCAGTAAAAATATTTTAAAAGACAAAGGGAAATAGAGACCTAACATGCCTCATTATTCTATATTCCATCTTTCTGTCTCTTTGTCCCAGTCTCTTCAATCAGACCGTCACAACATTTTCATAACTTTGTCATTATCATACACAAGTGGAATATCAAAGATGAAAGAAGGGATAGAAATGAGATGACTGCAGANGAACTCCATGAACTCCATGAACTTCTCCATCATGATTCCTTCCCATGGGCTACAGTTCTTCAGAAATTGTTCCAGCGTGGGTCCCTTACACAGAGTGAGATTCTTCAGGAACAGAATGCTTTAGTGTGGGTCCCCCCACAAACCTGTTCCAACATGGACTCCTCTCTCCCTGGATCCACAGGTCCTGCCAGGAGCCTGCTCCAGCATGGGCTTTCCACAGGATCACAGCCTCCTTTGTGTGCATCCACCTGCTCCAGCATGGGGTCCACCACAGGCTGCAGGTGGATATCTGCTCCACTGTTAACCTCCATGGGCTGCAAGGGGGACAGCCTGACTCACCATGGTCTTTACCACAGGCTGCTGGGGAATCTCTGCTCCGGCACCTGGAGCACCTTTTCCCCCTCTTTCTTCACTGACCTTGGTGTCTGCAGAGTTTTTTCTCTCACATGTTCTTACTCCCCTCTCCAGCCGCTATTGTGCAGTTTTCTTTTTCCCCTTCTTAAATATGTTATCACAGAGGCATTACCACCACTGCTGATAGGTTCAGCCTTGGCCAGCAGCAGGTCTGTCTTGGAGGTGGCTGCCATTGGCTCCATTGGACATGGGGGCAGCTTCTAGCAGCTTCTGACAGAAGCCACACCTGTAGCCCCGCAGCTACCAAAAACTTGCCACACAAACCCAATACAGTGGCATGTACATTTTTTTTTTCCCAGAAACAATGTTAATTTAAAGGTGATTAATTCAGAAAATAGATTCAAAGTTTTCTGCATCCTGGGTTTAGAGGCAGGTTTTCCTTTACAAGCTTTCATGACACCTCTAAAATCAAGTTTGGCTGCCGAATTAGACAAATGATAACTCCCATAGCAAATAAATGACTTGGAATCCTGCTGTGCCTCAGTAAGAAGTAAAGACAAATCTGTAAAAAGGAAAATTACCTAATTTGCTTTCTTTTGTGCAGCTTTTCTCAGTAAGGTCAAGATTAAACACGTATTGTGATACAGTAAGAAGACATATTTTATCACTACTAAATTATGCTTCAAGGCTTTCTGTAGCTCCAGTTGAGAGTGTGTATATATATTTTGAAGGGTTGTTTTGTTTTTTTTTTTATTCTATCCTTTCTTAAAAGTTACACCTGAGGTTTTCTGTCACAAGTCTCCTTGCAGGGAATCCAAGCTGTTCCCTTTTTCTTTCCAACAGTTCATTCATGCATCCTGCACAGCTTGGAGGTCAATAAGTGGAGACACAATAGTTTATGAGACAAGAAAGAATAGCTGGGACTTGTTGGAGGAGGGCATCTTAAGAAAGTTCTGTTACTGAAGAAACGGGAAACTCACTACCACAACCAAAAAGTCAGTGTTTTTTCTGTTTTACACTTATTGATTGTATAAGATAAGTTAATATTTTTCATTCTGTTTCCAAATTAATACTTGTTTGAATTATTGATACATTGAGAATGATATTCATCACTCATGCCTTAAAAAATGCTTTCACTATTCTCCTTGTTTCCTTTGCTTATGTAAAAGAGGTATTTTGTACTTTCAGTGTCTTTATGCTCCCCTGAAAATAGAAATTTTGGAGTTGTCCTCTTAAAAAAATTCTACAACCAGTGCAGGGTAATTTTTAAATTATTTTCTAGCTTCAAGCATAATTAGCAAGTAATCTGCATGAACACATACTTTGTTTGCTCTAAAATTCATTATTAATGCAGTCACGTATTCTGCAAGGTTATACATGGGACTTGCAAAATCTAGTATCATGGGTTTTATTTAACAAATGAAAACAGAGGGGGGTCACAGTTCAAACGAAGTTAGACAAATACTAATATGATCAGCATTTGTTTCAACGTACTCTTCATCAAGGAAGGAAAAAGCAGAAAGGACAATGTAAAGCGGAGCAGAATAGAGTTGAAGAAGAAAAAAAAGGCAATTAAAAAAAAAGTACAGGTTTTGAGAGTGAAGGGAAGTGGAGAAAATAAGGTGGAAGAACATGAGAACAGAGAATGAAGAAGAGTTATGCTACATATGAGAAAAGTATGTGAGAAGGAGGAAAGGAAATGGGAAACAAAAAGAAAGAGAGGAAAGGGCAAATTGTCTAAAATAAGACTAGAATGATAGAACAGGTGAAGGGAACATTGTTATGTAAAAAGACTATCAAAAATATCAAGAAAAGAGATCTTTTACTTCTAAGCTTTACACTATATAAAATCATAGCTTTTGTTTTCAGTAAAAATTCCCTATAATTAAAAAAATTCCTGCTTCTTTTTTTTTCCAACTGACTTTCCTTTTCTATTTCCCAGGAGTCACTTCAGAGTACTGCCATGGTTCGTCTAATTAAGCATGTCACTGAGGATAGTAATATGTGTTAGGAGGTTTCATAATATTCCCTTCCCTTTACTAAAAGGCAAAAAGAAAACAATCTATCCTGCATTACAGGCAACAAAATAGGACGTATAAGTTCATACTGTTTCACACAGAAGTCATTCAAGATATAAAATTCAAATTCAGAAGTCCACATCCCAGGACTGAACTGTGGCAGGATTTTACTTTAGGTCTTCTATTAGAGAATAGAAATAAGAGTACAATTTGGAACTCATCATGTTAGGGCATTTAGGAGAGATGGATTTTTTTAAATTATTTTCTACTGTTAGCCAGCTCTGTCTTTGAAGAGACAGAATTTCTTCAAATTTCAAAAATTAAAAAAAAATCAATACTACTGTATCACCACTAAGCAGTCTGTGTTGGACAGCTCATTTTTTAAGTATTGCAAACCTTTGTTTAGAACAATAGTGGCCACTGTTCTCTAATTACTTAAATGCCTATTTATATGTTAGTACCTTCTAGAAAGTCTTGTCACCAATGCAAGATTCTTTGGTGGCTTCTTCTCCTGTGCTTTTATAGGACAAATTATAATATTGATGAATGTAGGAGGAATAAAACAGTTAGACAAAAACATTGATACCGTGAATCACACATATTAACGAAAGAATTGAGTCCAGAGTTTTCTGTAGTCATCTTTTCTTTCACCAGGTGCAATATACTGTTTGAACAACAGGTGACCACTGACAGCTCTTTACAGAGCAATCAGGGCACTGCCTGCATCAGGTAGCAAATTCCCTCAAAGACTGATAGAGACAATTATTTGATCCAGCCAGATAAGTTCATCAGAATGCATTGTATGCATTCTACATGCCATAACACATCATAGTGATATGTAATTTGTTCTTCACATGTTCTTCTTTGACTGCAGAAGCACAAGAAAAGGACATTGTTTGGCAGCACAAGATTTCCCCAATGAGCAAAGATCTGTAGGTTGTACTCATGTACTAACTGAAGATGCTTAATATAACAATAAGAATGTGAAAATAGGTATCACTACCCCTACAAAAGTATTCAAGCAGTTTTTGGAGTCAACGTGATGAATATTTTGTTAGCTACTTAGAGCCTTGCAACATGTTTACTGGTGTTAGTAATTATTGACAGATTTAGTTGCAGTCACCAGTTAAGGATATACAATGAGTAGTTTTGGAATTCCTTTTTGGGTACATGTTATCCTAAGAAGAGATTGCTGACCAAAGTGAAACCAAGGTTATTATTTCCAAATATACTATATGTTGCAATTTACAGTATCCCTTTAGGCCTCCAAATAAATAAATAAATAAAATAAACTACACTGTCGAGGACTTTGTGAACACACTTGAATTAAAAATCAGTTAAATATAGGATATATTCTGTTGTTCTCACATTGAAGAGTGAATTCCTCTTTGTGTAGAGGTTTACAAGTGGGCAGCTTCAACTAAAAAATTAAAACTCAGAAACAAAGTAATTTGATAAAAGACTCTTACAATCTTCATGTCTGTTGTTAGTACATAACACAAGACTACTTTTCTGTGATGAAAGTTTTCAAGCAACCTTGTTCCTGAGCTGATGCACAATTAAAAATGTGTAAAAATGATTCCCAGGTTTCCAGCAAAGTAAAATACTATTGAATTCTGGTTTAGCTGTCTTTTAATAAATAAATAAATAAATTTATTTATTTCACTGAATAAAGAATAGTACAGCACAGACTAGAGATCATATGTCTATATGACTATGCAAATAACATGGATGGACAAATGACCAATCAAATGCATAACAGAAAAAAAAACCAAACCTGCTTAGCAGTCAGTCATAATATTTAATGACAAGACACTGCTGAATTTAACTAAGGAACTAAGTGTGATCTCTAAGAAGCAACCAAAATGTACTTAAATAAATGCCAACAGCTTGGTAAAGAAATAGAGGTTCTTAAAATATGTGTGCAGGAAATGAAATTTGTGGATTAAAGTAAGGAATTCACTGACGTGTTTTATTCTGGAGGTGAAGAAATAGGAATGAATTTGGAAGAGCATTTTGAAGACTAGGTGAGAAGTAAAAATTGGACTACCTCAAGAACTTCTTAGTGAACTAGATCATGAAGGATTCAGTTATAGAGGAGACTGAGAAAAGCTATGAATCAAAGTTTTATGTATCTTTACTCAAAACAAGATAAAAACATTACATGAAGAGGCTGTGGATTAATAACTGTTGCAGAAGAAGTGTGATTTGATCATTGTCACATAAAAAAAATTAAAAAATATGGAAATAACATAAAAAGAACTGATTAACAAGTAAGACATGTCCAGTCAAAAGACATGTACCCTTACTAAGAAAAGAATAGATGTAAGACTGAGTGAATAAAAGCTACAGAAGCAAGTAAAAAAAACTATTTGAGACCTAAATATAAAAAAAAAAAAATGAGAAAAGAACAAATAGGACCACAAAGAAAGTGGATTCAAATAAAAGATTAAAAAGCTTAGACTAGAGATAATCTGGATATAAATCAAAGAACCGGAAACAAATAATAATTCGTATTCAGGATTCAGAAATAAACACATAAAAAATGTAAAACTCGTTGTACTGTAAGTATTTTACATAAATCTGTCCAACCGAGGCCAGGGGGCTGGTTGTACCAAGTTTATAAAGTGAGAAAAGTAATCCAGGGAACCAAAGGCATGTTAGTTTAACCTTAATCATATGCAAAACTTTAGAAAGAATTTTGAAGAATAGAGCAATTAATGGCACAGATGTAAATGGAAAGTAGAATATAATGCACTATGGGTTTATCAAAGAGCAATACTGCTAGATTAATCTAACAAGATTTATTTGATAAGACAATTAAATTTTAAGCTAAGAACTCCAACAGTACTTATTTACCTGGATTTAAAGACTGCCATATTGGAGGCATTAAGAAGGAAAGTTACATGATGTTATAAAATCCTTAAGAATCTTTCTTGCTTAACATATTTTATTTATGACTATGATACAAATAAGTAGAATGAGTAGATGAAATTTGTTCAGGAAAAAAGTACAAGAGGGTTTGTTGTTTTGTTGGGGTTTTTTTCCAATAAAGGAGCAGCCTGGAACATCACCATGGAAAAGCAAAGTAAGAGAAAATCTTGGAAAGCAACAGAATAAAAATTAATCTCAAGAGTTCAAAACATTTCTGAGGAATAACACAAATTTTAGCTATAAATTAGGAATTAGTCATCTGGAAAGGACCAGAGAAGAAAAAGGCACAGGCTTGCTAGCTGAGTATAACATATCTATAAAACATTAACGTGATGCATGCAAGGGTAGTTAAATACATTTGTAGGTTACTAAATTAATTTTCATAGGGATAGAAAGTAGTTTAGTGTAATTGGGCTTCAGTGCTATAGGAGACTTCATCTGGACTATTATGTATAGTACCGAATCTTCAAGACAGATGTTTAAGAGAGTTGATTTTACAGAACTGTTAAGCAAAGGGTTGTATTGTCATGAGAACAAAGTACCTGTACACCCATAAAAACACCCTGATGAAAATTAGATTCGGAATTGGAAAGTTTATAGCTAATTGAATATTGAGACTGTGGAAAAAAGTTTTGCATTTTCAACAAGGTTGGTAGAAGTCTAATATGTAAAGATTAATCTACAAAAGCTTATGAAGAACAAACATTTGTGAGAAGAAATGGAACTGGCAAATCAAAAGGTCCCCTCCAGTCCTATGCTCTTATTTTCTCAACAGTTTCATAACAGGCTTTCTACCATTTTTTGTATTACTAAGAAAACTTTTAGTGGTGTTAACTCTGAAATATCACCTTGATCCTATATTTCTTGTGTCTATTTTATAAAAAAAGCTAGAGTGTTATTTAAGAGTATAGCCCTGCACCATTCTATCTGTTTTCCAAGATATATTCTAACTCAAAGTTCCCTTTCCTTAAACACTGTATCATCGAATCTGAACCTTCTCTATTAATTCCATCTTTCAATTTCTGTTACATGTCACTCTCCTTTTACAAAGCAGTTCAGACTTCCCAAGAGTATGGTAAATATGAATAATTTTCCATGTTAAAACCGATCTAATTTAAACTAACTGAATTTTCCATCTTTCCTTTCATGATGTATGGAGTATATCTCAAATCTCACTACGGAAATCAGCATTTGTCTAGTTCATGACATTTTAAAATGATAATTGTTCTTCATGCTAATTCATTTTCTGAAAACGTTGCTATGTTTATACACTCTTAAATGTCATGATGAAAATATTAACATCATAGGCATTTTTATTCATTATTTCATGTAAGCATCCATGTGGGGATTATTGAATGCACATCCATTTGTGTCTATTCAAAGTGCTAGCAATGTGTCTGAAAAGAATTAAAGAACTCCAATATTACAGTCTTAACCTGAGTAGTATTATACTTACTTGATGAAATATTCAGAAATTTTGTGCTTCAGATTGTACTTGACATTGCAAATCGAATACGGCGGTTAAAAATTTTTCAACAGATAATTTCTGAATGCAAGTTAACTGTCATTCCTTGCCAGTGCCACTTTAAAATACAAGTCCACTAAATATTGCCTATTCTCAATCAAAAGTTAATCTTATTCTATTTTTACTCACTAATACATGACCCATGCCCGTGTTTTCACTATTCTGATTATATTAAATATCCTTCATCTAATACATTAGTATTACTTATATGAAATTACCTAAACATACTTGAATATAGTGATATTGTTCTGATAACCTTCAGTTACCAACCATCCAAGATGTTCTTTTTCCCCTGTCATAACAGGGCAGTCTATAAGAAGATAAAACAAATGTATTTGTCTTTCAGGAGCTGCAATTCTCAGACATTGTCAGCTCCAAAACAAATCTCATAGGGATTGAATGAATATGCATAGTTAACAAATTGTGTTATAGAAATCATTGATTCAAACGTTCTCTTGCATGGGTACAATGCATCATGAAGTCACATTTGTTCTGGTAGGTAAAGCAGACTTACTGGACAGAAAGTAAGAAGGAGACAACAAAGAAATCAAAGAAACAAACTTCATTACTAAAGGCATAAAGTTGCTGAGGAAAGGAGAGAGATGCCCAAGGCGGGCAGCCCTGGTAGAACTCTGGGCTCACAACCCACAACAGTGATTAAGTTAATGATATTAACAATATCTGAATGCCAAATCAGATGACAAGCAGACAGAAAGCATTTTCCAAATTTAAAACCAAAAAATTTTAATGAGATTATCATTAATTTTTAGTTTTCATCTACAGGGTTCAAAATCATATTCTTTAATGTGTTTGACTGTCGATTGTACATGAAAGCTTAGGAGGCTTTACTGCTATTTTTCCCATAGACATGACTGCAATCAGGTTTGTGCCGGGCAACAGTCTCATAAAAAACTGTTGCACTATCCCAATGGCTATTATTGACTATTAGCATATTTAAGCTAAAAGGAAAGTTTCAGTGACTTCTCATTAACTACCACTAAT
>VYZM01018310.1:62383-121102 GCA_013398915.1 Dromas ardeola
TTTTTTCTCTCTGTGAAACTAATTCAAGTAAGTTTTGAGGTTGCGCTCCACTCACTACCCTGGAAGCTGCACGTACAAAGCCAAATGAAAAAAAATCTTCTGATCTCATACTGCTGTGTGCAGTTAGTTGATTCAAACAGGGAGCACAGACTAATAACAGACCCTACTACAGTATGAATCATGCTATTACAAATTGTTACAATTATTACAAATCTCAGGTGTCTGAGAATGAGAAATGTATGTAGTAGAATCATAGAACAATTCAGGTGAGAGGGCACCTCTAGAAGTCATCTACTTTCATCCTCTGCTTAAAGCAAGTATAATCAAACCAGGTTTCTCAGACTTGGGTCCAGCTAAGTCCTGAACACCCCCAAAGTTGGAGACACAACCTCTCCAGGCCGCTGTGCCAATATTCGACCACCCTCAAGGTAAAATAAACAAACAAAAGAAAAAACAAACAAATGAATAAATAATTCCTAATATATAATTAGAATTTCCCATGTTTCAGTTTGTGTCCATTGCCTTTTGTCCTATTGCTTCGTACTTTGAGAAGATTCTGCTCTGATCCTGTCTGCCTATGGCTGTAGTACTTGCTGTCAGTAATAAGGTCTCCCCAAAGCTATCTCTTCTCGTGGCTGAACAGGCACCTCTCTCTCTCAGCCTTTGCTTGTTTGCCATGTGCTCCAGCTCCCTGACCAGCTTGGTGGCCCCCACTGGGCTCATTCCAGTACGTCAGTGTCTTTTGTCTGGTGGGGAATCCAAAATTAGAGGGTTCTCCAGATAACATTCCCAAATGAAATATTATGTGCATTTAATTAATTTAATAATTTGAATTCATGGAACTAAAAATAATCTTGAAATGCATTCAGTTTGGATTTGAAAAGGGTAATGTATCCAGCATTGCAGATGTCAAAGCAATTTCACTGGCTGATTCAGCTTCAGTTTTGGCACAATCAGCAGACTGGCATCTTGAGCGCTTAGAACTCGACCAGAATATGAAGAAAGAACAGCTTGTTAAGCAAAGAGAATTCAAGGGCAAACAAGGTCTGATGAGGCAAGAAACATTTTAAAATTGATACTGAACCTGCACAGATAACAACAGAGTGAGCTAAAAAAGCTGGAAAATGTGTTGAGTCATCTCAATGTTATTATTTAGGTATGTGGAAAATAATTTGTCCTTAATAGCATAAGGAGACCAATAAGAAACTTATAACTAAAGATGGTCCTGATCTAGTAAAAGTACATGTTTGGTTTAGATACATGAAAAAATGTATAGAAGCACTTACATGGCTAAATGTAAGGGCCATGAAAATGATCAGAGGACTGGAATACCTCTCCTATGAAGAAAGGCTGAGTGTTGTTCAACCTAGAGAAGAGAAGGCTCCGAGGATACACTATTGCAGCCTTTCAGTCTATAAAGGGGTATTATAAGAAAGATGGAGAAAGGCTTTTTAATAGGGCCAGTAGTGACAGGACAAGGGGCAATGGTTTTAAAATAGAAGGTGGTAAATTTAGATTGGACATAAGGAAGAAATTTTTACAATAAGGGTGTTGAGTTACTGGAACAGGTTGCCCAGAGAAGTTATGAATGCCCCATAATTGGGAGTGTTCAAGGTCAGTCTGGACAGGGCTTTGAGAAACCTGATCTAGTTGAAGATGTTCCTGCCCATGGCAGGGGGGTTGAACTAGATGATCTTTAAAGGTCCCTTCCAACCCAAACCATTCTGTGATTCTATGAAATGTTACTATGGTGTTTGATTGTGATCCATCAAAGTTATGGCAGATAGAGCAGGAAACAAACTAGGCAAATATAGCAACTAGTGTTAAAACTTTATTATATATTACTGTTCATTATTATATAAATATCAGGATTTCTCAGTTCTTTTTCCTTGTCATCAGCAGGTTCCTAATCCTGGGTATAGTTAATACACCACTAATTAAAAACTCTTTGATATAAGTGCCAACATCAGTGGAATTTCATTTCTTTCAGTGTTGTTTTTAATTTAGCTAATCCATCTAGCACTACTGGACATATAAGAGACAGTAGGATAATAATGGTTTTATTGTATATTGAAAAAGCCAAGTAAATAGGCATTTTTTTTTCTGGACAGCAATGAAAGCCTGGATCACCCAGTCAAACCAGAGAAGCTAAATGCAGACGACAGATAACAAAGAATGGGAGACTTATAACAGAACCCCTGGGCACCTCAATACATGTTGGACATATCACAGACAGACAAAAATACAGACTCTCAGTATGTGCCAAGATCTAAACCATTCTGAATCACTGCCTGAGAAAAATCACCTCCACTGACAACCTCTAGAATTGGTCTGGGAATCCTGCTGTTGAATAGCTAGAAAAGATGGGACTTGAAAATACGTATTGTTTTACTGGGGATTGCATTAGGTAATTTCAGTTCTTTCAAATAATTATTTTCTTCAGGAGGATTGCCCAAAAGTAAGTTAGTATATACAAGTTGGAAGATTAAAACACCTTGACAGTCCAAACAAAATCAGAAAAGCAAAATAAAGTGCACTTTCAAAAGTCATACTGACTTAAAAAGATTAACCACATCTTTTAAGTTCATTCCATAATATTGTTAGTGTGACATGTCTTAACTAAACATTTTGTTACCTATCAAATGTGTCAGTGAAATTATATGTTGAAATAGTAGTAACCTGATAGGACAAGTTTTTTTGATAGATCATTTTTCTTTTCAAGTATAAGAAAAGTGACAGTTAAACAAGCTAAATACTTGTTTATAAATATGTGGGCATAAAGGGAAGAATAAACTGTGGATGCTAAACAAAGGGTAACATGATACCATAGTCTTTGTAAAGAATAGGTCTGTAGAGATTATGGGAGGTCTTTAATTCTAGATGCCATTGGGTTTGGAATGATATATTAATTGAAATTTCATGTTCAGTAAAAAGAGCATAATTCAGGAGACACAGAAAAAACTAAGTTTATACACACACACACAAAAGTAAAATAATCTGTTGTGTGTCTACAGATGTAAAAATGTAGGGACCCTTTGAGAAGAAAGACCTTACACTTCCTCTATTGCTGACAGTGTTCTATGTCCAGGACAAAATGATCAAGACTTCTTAAAATTAAAATGTTCTTGGTGGTACACAGAAAAATCCAAATCAGGAGACCAAGTGAAACTGTATGGTTTGTCTCTTTTTGGCCTTAAATTCTAAAGCTAACAGTGTGGTTAACATGCAGGTAGCCCCAGACAGTTTTACTTTGTTCAGATTACAAAGTGGTTAAAAAAAAAGGAAAATTACCCATAAAGGAAGGCTCTGTAAAAAAAAAGTCTGTGAATACATGAAAAGGTTCTGCCTGACTCATAAAGGTCATTTAGATTCAAGTGCTTTAAATAAATGGATTAGCATAAATGGATTAGTTAGCCAAGGTTTGTGCACTACTTTGAAGATATATAGGCATCATACTTGTTCCTAAATGGCCTGCATAAGTCATGCAGAAATTATTTTTCTGTAGGTCAGTTAACTAATGAGATATGATTCCATTCTTGGGTACCAAATAATTTTGACTTAGTCGTTATATGAATTGTGTGTCCCTATCTGCATAAGTGCACGCGCCTGTTTGTATGTGATGATTATATAATAATACAAATATCATGATTAATTTATTCTTAACATCTTTAGTTATTGTTATTTTGGTCTCCTAATGCTTTCTAACAGATAAGAGTACATAAATATTTATATTAAGAAGCACATCTTACAATAATTGTAAGATTCATTTTTATGATGCTTTCAGTAAGCATGAATCAACCGGTTAGTTGGAAATGTCCAACTTCTTGCACATAGTGGAATCATCTTATATTAATCAAAGATAATGTAATAATGTAATAAAAAAGGATGAGACGCTTCAACAAAATAATAGATATGCCTAGAGAATTAATTTCTGAGTATCTCAATGTCTTCTGCAAAAAAAGAGCAGAGTTCCTAAGTTAGTAAGACTGAGACCAAAGTAGGAGTATTTACTACCTCATGTCTTGTGATTTCCATTCAGTAAACATTTTAAAACTAAATTCGGTTCTTAATGTTCTTAGAAGATGTTCTTATAAACTTTTTTCAGCTTATTTGATCCTTCCACGTAGCAAAGCTTTCCAACAGCAAGAACATATTTAGTAGACAGTCTTTAAGCAATGCATTCTCTGTGTATCCAGTTTTCATTTCATGTTTTGTATGCCATAGACTTTGACCTTGTAACTGGTCATAATAAATGCCACAGTCTTCTTTGATTGCACCATATTTCAGGATGTGCTCTCTGAGAGCATCTCTCAGAAGCACATTACCAGTGCATTATGTGCCATGCTCTTATGCCTCTATTAACCATGACAGAGAAGGGAGTGAAATCGGACCCTGGAGAATAGTTAAACCATTGTCTTCTGCCAAGACAAGCCACAGAGACTGTACTAGTGAGCTGACACCTTGCCTGTCCATAGAGCTTCAGGGCTCATGCTGAAGGGACAAGGTGTCTAGGAGACAATAGTGTGACACTCTGCAAGAATGCAAGTACTGTTACATCAGTGACAATGGTTTGAAGGTTTACAAGCTATACCTTCATTCTGGTGCCTGAATTGAATCCACTCCTGCATAATACTCCTGTGGTGTTTTTTTAATCATATATTATTAGTGTGCCTCATTCTGATGGTATGTTACAGCAATAAATCATCAGTGTGCTGCTCCTCTGATGAGCCGTTGCTTCTGCATGCCACTGAATCTGTCATGCAAATGATATATTAATAAGGCATTCTGATGGTGTGTTCTGCAGAAGATGGCACTGCCCAGAAAACAAAGGGTTTAGGAAAGTACTCAGTATGACTGCAAGATAAAAAGTCAGTCAGCGCACAGCATGCTAGGAGCTGGTTTCCCAGCTGCACTATATAATCTTATTTTTCTCAGCTATCTCTGGCATTATGCTTTTGCAAGCCTAATTTGCAGGGAAGAGGCAGGGGAAAACACTTTTGAAAAGTACTATTTCGGTTGATATAAGACAACGAGTATAAAAACAGCTGCTTGCTTTTTATCAAGCAAGAGGTTTTAACTTCACTGTACAAAGAACAGGGCAGAAGAGAAAGTACCCAAACACACAAATTTAGTTCTATGATGCAGCTAAATGAAGGAGTAGAAAGCTGCTTTGATAGATATGAATCTTACATATATATTTAACTATGTCCATGAGTAATAATTACAAGATCAAATCTCTTACTGTGGCCTTAAAATTATGTCCATGATATAAGTAATACCATAAGAAATCTTATAAAAAATTATCACATACCATTCCTTTATTTTAATCTAGGTGGAATAGAAGAAAACATTGTAACTAAAAGAAATCTGTGATCTTTGTAAACATTTTGCTAAGTATTAAATTATGATGACACATAGAAGGCCATAGAATTTTGCCATTTTTACCTTCTCTTGGTTTCTTACTTGAAAAAAATACATCCTTGAATATCAGATATTCTAAATATTTTGGAATACTTTCCAACAGACTATACTAGTAGAATCACACCTGTACAGCCATAAAATCTACTTTAAAGAAATCATAAATATTCCTCCAAAATTCTTGAAACTTAAATTAAATTTGAAGCATTTTTTATCTGATTTGGGAAAGTACTATGTAGAAATTTTAACTAACCAAAGTTTGTGTGAAAGGATATTTCAGTAGCCTTTAAATTTTGCAATTCAAAGAGTTTTCCAGCAGACAACAAAAAAATGTTCACTTACATTGGACACAACTCTGTTATTTTGTCAAAAAAAAATATTGAGTATTATATGGGCCTATTATATTATGGGTAAGAAGCACCTATTTTCAATTGCATATAATACAAGATCTGAAAAATGGTGATAAGAATTGCTCATACCATAATTATATAGTGGTATATAATGGTGCCAGAATGGTGCTATATTATGTTGTTGCAAATATGATGATGTGTTTTCAAACTACCAGCATTTTGAGTGCATTTAGTAACACGTGTAAAAATAATTTTCAGTATTTTCTCTAGTCAGTATTGCCTGTTGGTGATAAATATATGTTTTGTTCTGGTACTTATCTTCCCTCCTTCTTGTATGATTTATTGTCTTTATTTATTTATTTCTGTTTCTGCCAAATTTGAGCATTTATAGAAAAGACAGAAGAATAAAGGTCTAACATGAAAAATATGTGTGTCCAGCTGTTGTTATAGCTTCAAATTATATCTTTTCAGTGCAGTATCAAAACTAAATACACAGAAATTTGAAAAACAAACAAGTAATATAAAATAAATACTTGATCCAAAACACAAATGTTTGAGAGTCATGTTTGCAAAATGTTTTGATCATTGAATTCATTGCTTTCTTTTCCAAAAGTTGATGTGTGTTTTCCTATCAACACTAAGCATTTTCTGTCTGAATGCTGAACATATGTTTTTTTTGGAAGTAAGTATTTTGATCATTTTTAAGTTTTCTGTGAAAGAAATCAGTATCAAATTAGAACAAAGAAGTAAACCCTGAAGGAAAAATTGGCTCTTCCTGGCCATGGGCTAGACAGATCACTGGTGAGCATTTAAGAACACGAACTACCTTTGCAATGTATGATCTCCCAAAAAACTATCAATTCACAATACAATTCACAATTCACAAATAATATTCACAAGAAGAAACTGTGGTTTCTTCTAAAGGTCTGTCTACCATTTTACCTTTTTTCCTGTCTAGTAAAAATTTGAAATATTTTGCTGACATTGTCGCACAGCTACAATACAAAGAAAGTAGAATATGCACGACAGTTTCTTCGCAAAGAAAATATTTTCTCTTTTCTTCAAATCTAACACAGTAAACCAAAAGGAATAAGATTTATCAGAGCCACTGGAAGAGCAGCACTGAGAAGAGTTTAAAACTTAAAATATAGAGAATCTGAAACAAGTTTTATAGGGAAATGGTCTTTTACAAATTAAAACGTTAATTTTGTACCTAAAGAATATAAAAGTAGGATGCTTTGACAATTTTAAATTTGCTCGCAATTTTTTTACTGAGTTTTTAATCAAGACAATAGTTTTCTGGGAATGATTTCAGTTTTGACATTTCATTTACTGTCAGAAACATTTCAGTGAAAAAATTCCAATCAATCACTTCATACGCTCTCTTCTAAATGCTAGCATCTAATTTCCCCATAAAATGGTGTCCATCAAAAATGTAAGTGTCTGGTTTCTCTCTTTAGCTAAAAAGCGATATTTTTCTTGTAATAAAAGTTTCAAGATTAGATTAAGAATCTCTGAAAGAAGATAGTTTGCTCATTTTTCACAGCTTACAGACTCCATCCAAGATTTGGCTTATTCTTGTCCTTGGAATCCCCATCCATGAAATTTCTGGATAAAAAGCTGCTGTCCGTGCTATTGCCTCTTTACATCATTTCTGTCGGTGCCTGCTTGATCTTTCTACTTTCTGAAGGTTTATGTGGTAGTTCAGACATTTCCACTATGTAGATAGAATGAAGTATCCCACCCTTTCTCTCACATAGGCTGTCTAAGTGTCAGGGAGCAGTGAGGGCAGATGGCTCTACGAGGGAGGCAAGACAGCAGGCAAGGGCAACGGGATGGCTGGCAGGACAGGGACCTCATGGAGGCAATATACAGTCCCACAGCTCACAAGCAAGTCCCACAGCTCACAGAGCAGGACTGGTGCCAGAAACCAGGGGTAGATGTCCCTGTTTGAGTGCTGGGCAGGCCTGTGGGGACCATGGCAGTGGATCAGAATCCAGGTCAGGCTAGACACCCCTGCCATGCGGTCTGAGCAAGAACCAGGGCTGAGGCCCTGAGCTCCAACACGGTCCCCACAGGAGAAGAGGTCCCACAAAAGTCGATCCCAGACTTTCCTCACTGCAGCCTTGTCCCAGGTCTCTGCCGCACTGCTGCAGAGGTAGCGCCCATCTTTTTCATAGACAGGTATTTTTTTTATTCACACAGTTCCATGATCATTTTCTTAGTTATTATTATTTTCCTGAAGTCTGTCTTTGAAAAACTATTTCTAGAGAAACCGTAACAGCAGTCCAGCTGAGGATGGGATAGTCAGGTGGGAGTTTGTTAGTGATAACATGCTGTCTTCCTAGTCCCTGAAACAGACTTCCCAAAACTCCCACTTCAGAAAGACCTCATGTCATTCTCCCAGCTCTCCTTGCTGCAGTAGAAAGGAGGAAAAATGTGCAAAAAATGCAAGTTTTAAACATTTTCTTACTGCTTTGACACTGTATCTCATAACATCCTCCTTAGGAAACTGAGGAAGTGTGGACTAGACGAGGGGACAGTGAGGTGGATTGAGAGCTGGCTGTGTGACAGGACTCAGAGGGTTGTGATTAATGGAGCAGGGTCGAGTTGGAGGCCTGTAACCAGTGGTGTCCCCCAGGGGTCAATACTTGGACCAGTATTGTTTAACATATTCATCAACGACCTGGATGAGGGGACAGAGTGTATCCTCAGCAAATTTGCTGTTGATACCAAACTGGGTGGGGTGGCTGACACCCCCGAGGGCCGTGCTGCCATCCAGCATGACCTAGACAGGCTGGAGAGCTGGGCAGAGAAGAACCTAATGAGGTTCAACAAGGACAAGTGTAGGGCCCTGCAGCTGGGGAGGGAGAATGTCAGGCACCAAGATAGGTTAGGGGTGGGCCTGCTGGAAAGCAGTTCTGAAGAAAAGGATCTGGGGGTCTTGGTAGACAGTAAATTATCCATGAGCAAGCAATGTGCCCTTGTCGCCAAGAAGGCCAACGGAATTCTGGGCTGCATAGGGAAGAGTGTGGCCAGCAGGTCAAGGGAGGTCATTCTCCCCCTCTACTCTGCACTGGTGAGGCCACAACTGGAATACTGTGTCCAGTTCTGGGCTCCCCAGTTCAAGAGAGACAGGGAACTACTGGAGAGAGTCCAGCGTAGGGCAACAAAGATGATTGAGGGATTGGAGCATCTCCCTTATGAGGAAAGGCTGAGAGAGCTGGGACTCTTCAGCCTGGAGAAGAGAAGGCTGAGGGGAGACCTTATTAATGTTTACAAGTATCTAAAGGGTGGGTTTAAGGAGGATGGAGCCAGGCTCTTTTCAGTGGTTCCCAGTAACAGGACGAGGGGTGACGGGCACAAGATGGAACATAGGAAGTTCCGATCAAATATGAGGAAAAACTTCTTTACGGTGAGGGTGACAGAGCCCTGGAACCGGCTGCCCAGGGAGGTTGTGGAGTCCCCTTCTCTGGAGACTTTCAAGACCCGTCTGGATGCAGTCCTGAGTAATGTGCTCTGGGCAATCCTGCTTTAGCAGGGGAGTTGGACTAGATGATCTCTAGAGGTCCCTTCCAACTCTGAAATTCCGTGATTCTGTGATTTAATCATCTGAGTGATAGCTAATGTTTTTCTACAACTGAATTCAGTGTGAATATGTCTGTTTTCATATCAGATGTTGAAATGTTTTCTTGAAGGATCATAGCTAGTGTGTAGCCTTGCTCCAGCTGTAACAGGAAGTAAAAAGAGATTTGGGAAAGGGTAGGTAGCTTCTCACCACCAAAAGTATGACACATACTCATGGAGGCATTAAATGCTTCTCCTGCTTTCCTACTCACTCTTGAAGGCATTATGAGTAACTTAAGATTTTTTTCAGGAACTTTGCACTAGAGAAAAAGCACAATTGTCCAGGAGAGAAAAAAGAAAACAGTTGTTAGTAATATTTTAGGAAGTAATTAAAATGTTGGGAATTGGGAAATAAAGAAAGCAGAGTGAGAACCAAAAAATCACAAATCTGAATTCCTTTTCTTATGGCATTCCAAAATCTGGGGAGAAAAATGCCTATTTTCTAAGAGTCAATTTCAAAAATACTTCTAAAAAGACATTAGCAAAAAATATCTTAAAAAAAAAAGTTTAATTTAAAGAACGTTGGCGCAAAATTCTTTATATGGCTAAATCTCTAAGACTCTTGACTCTTTACTTTCTTTTTTTCCTCATTCATGCTTTGGGAGACACAGGGTGTCTGAGCAATATTCTATAGCAATGGGCTTAGAAAATTAAGTCTCTCCGGGTTTTAAGACACCCTGCTACCAAGTCAGAAACCTAAATTCTAAAAACCTCACTGCAAGCAAGTATCCATCAGGATCTCAGGGCATCCAGCTGTGTTATGAGTGCCCTACCTTTAGGCAGCTTAGACTTCAGGACTGCTTCCCTGTAACTGACAGTGAAAACCACAGCTACCCAAATCTGGCATTACTGAAGTGATAGATTAGCATAAACTGGTGGATGTTACTGAAGCCTGTTTGTGGCTAATTAAAGAAGCCAACAAATCAGCCCAACCCATGGAAATGTTCAGTTACGATTACCTTATATTTTCTAGCAGAAAATTAGTCTTTTGAAAAATTACAAAGATACTGATTTTTGCCATTGATTTTACCCCCTAGATTCATGTTCTATCATACGGTAGGATGTATTTGGGGAAAACAAACAATAAGCTAGAAAATAACACCTAAAGAGTTTGGTGCACAGAACCATCAGCAAGCACAAATAGCACACGAAGGTCCCACACAAAACTCCCAGAAATTAGTGATAGGATACTTCCCATCTTCTCTTTGCAAAACTCAGGCCAATATTCACAGATAGAAAATACGTCATCTCTTCATTATAAGTGCTAGTACAATAACCGTTAATATCACACTGAATGGAACAGTCTGCTCCACATGTTACCCTGGAAATTTCACAAGTATCTGTTCAAACACAATGACTATAATGCATTTCATATATATGTCCGTATGTTAGGTATAATGACAATTGGCTTACATAAAAGATGCAAACAGTGTGAACACAAACTGAAAACTGAATTAAAAGAAAATATTTGATTTCCAACAGATGTGTTGAAGGAACCTTTGTGTGCAGATTGGCTAGTCTTTTATATTAGACTTGAGCAGCTGCCATACAATAGTCACTCTCAGCAGATATATTAATCAATGGTTACGTAGGAAACAGATTTTCAAATAGGCATTTCTTTTAGTATGGATGAGAACAAAACACATCCAAAACGAGAAACATTTCTCCTTTGAGGGGGAAACAAACAGCCTTTCTCTGCCTGTTATTGTTTTGGTGAAATTTCTTGCATAAGCTAAAATTTTAATGAGTTTTGATGAACATAATTGTGCTAATACTGAAGAAATTGTTTAGAATGTTCATTAGTCAGAAAAATCTCCAGAAAGCCAATCCTTGGTCCAGTAGACTAACGCAAGTACTCGGAAAGATGTATTCTTTACCTGAGATTTTCCAAAAGTGGAAAAATATTTTTTTTATTTTTATGAAGCTAAGCAATATTATGTGAGTATTCACTATGATACTACTTTCTCAAAAAATCCTCTATTTTTTTTTTTGTATTCTGCAAACAGCAAACAAATAAAGTAATATATGTGGATGAGTACTGTTTTACTGTAATTGACAAAGCAGGGTAAAACCAGATATTTCTTAAGATCAACTATAACTGTTAAAATGATATTTTTGAAGAACAATATAAATAAGCCTCTAATGAGCAAGATTCATATTTGTTGAATAAAAGCTACTTACATTATTAAATGAAATTAAGCTTTTTTATATCTTAAAAGAATTAGCTTATGCATTCATAAGAATATTTTAGATGTTGCTTAAATATAAAGTGGTTTCCATTATGAGTTCATAAAGGAAGAAGAAAGGTTCCTGGAGTTTGCTAATTCTACAGCAGCCACTTTGTCTGTTTATTAAAATGATGAATTTATCTTTTGAAAAACACTTTTCCCAGAGAGTCTATGAGAGTCATGGCTTGCACCTTCGCAGAGGTGGAATTACAAATGTGTTTTATAAATGTAAAGGAATAAATAGGAATTTATTATAAAGTTATATTCCTCTTTCTTACATAATTATTCCTCTCCTAACTTGAGTTTAACTAATACCAGAATCAGAATACAAAGATTCACACACAGTCTCTCTCTCCTTCCCCCCACTCTGTCTCTCTCCCCCTCATTTCTCATCATTTGAATGACAATGTTTGGCAATATAACACTAACTAGTAGGCAATAAGCCACTATGAGATATCTCCATGATATGATCTGTTGTTCATATTTTATAGCTAAACTTCACATGAATATTCCCTGCAGTCCAAACATATGATTCTATTTAGCATGCAATAAAATATTAATTATTTAAAAAATAAAAAAAAAGTCCTCTTTAGACTGATGGTACCCCTCAGTGGAAAACACATTTCCTTTGATTGATCGCTACTGCAAGCCTGGGTTTCAGGTCTCATTCTATCTGTCAGTGCTGATCTCTCTCCTTTTATATTCAGGTGAAGTTAAAATTATTAGCATGATGCTGACAGATATGCTGACATGAGGTTTTTGAAACAAAAGTTTTTGAATTATGAACAAAACTACAAGGACAAAATCAGATAATTCAAAGGAAGTTGGGATCTTAAACAGACCAATAATGGGTACTAAATTTTAATGAAGTTCCAAAGTAACACTGAAATGCAGCATTTCATTTGCTGTTAACCTTTTTGATATGCTGCTCTTTGGACTTTAACTTCTTTAATAAAGGGTGCCTCTTAATTACAAGGATAGGTGACTGTTCCATTTAAGTGAACATACTTAACTGAAACATGGCAGGGGAGTTAAAATCAATGGGGGTTAAATATGAAGGCATATAGCAGGTTTAGAGGATATCACCAAACATAGAAAGGGGAAGGAGGAGCTGTGCAGAAATAGATAATACTGCGTCTTCTGGGAAAAAAAAAAAAAGAGTAAAATAATTTTAAAACAGAACAAAAGTAACTTGAGACATAATAAAAAGGTCTAAATCTTCTCTGACGAGGTCTGTTCTTAAAGCTCTCCATGCTCAAATATGCCTAGCTCTGATGAGGAAGAGATAACACACTCTAATGTCACTTGGGGGCTTTAAACTGGGCACCAATCTCATGCTGCGTTACAGGACCTGGGATCTGAATTCAAGTTCTTGCCATTTTGTGTATCTTTAAGCAATCAATAAGAACTACTTGTATGTTTGGAGAGAGACGTATACCTAGTAAGCAATATAGTTAAGACTTAAACTTTAAAAAAAGAAGGGGGGGGCAGAGGTAGTTGTAATATTGGTGGAATGCTCTTCTACTGAATGAGTCCAACTTGGTTACGCTTTTAAAGCAAAACTGTAGGGATTTTTATGAAAGTCTGTAAGTGAAATTATAAAAAATATTTCAACAATTGGCATAAAAATAAAGAGTGTTTACTGCCTGAAGTTTTCCTAAACAAAAAACACCTAGGGTTTCAACTGCTCCCAAAGAGCTGTTTCATAGGTCTCTGCTTTCTACTGGGAAGTTTGTTGAGCCTGTCATTTGGGGAACTTTTGGGGATGATACTTTTCTTTGTGGAAAAGACATGAAAAATTGATTGAAAGACAGTAATAAAAGTCTTACCTGAGACTAACTTCTGTCCTTCAAAAGTGTACCCATTACAGGATAGTTACTGCTGTTCCTTAAAGATACAGGCACATATATGTACCTGCAATCAGCAGCCCCAGAGGCAGCTTATTTTTACTTCTCAATCACTGTCTTCAAAAACTACCGTATTGTCATATTGGGTTATGTCCAGTCCTTCACAGATGAACATTTTTATGAACATTTTTTATGAACATTTTTATTTTCAATGCTACAGAAGAAAATTATACTGGAAAACTCTCTCACTAAACTTCTAAGGAATTATGTTCAAATTTTATTTTTATTTTCACTATTTCATTCAGTAATTCCATCTTTTCTGCCTTTGGAGAATTATAAACTCTTGACTATACTGTTTATACACTTCATAGCCTTGCTTATGGGTTTGAAAAACCTAGTTACTCAAAAGGGACAAATAAAATTAAATTTTCTACAGAAAATGTGGTTAAGAAGAATCTCAGTTTTTACATGGATATAATTTCTTACTCAATATGAATGAGCAGAAATGGGAAAAACTAGGAAGAGAGTCTTTGATGGAGCTGTATGTGGTGACTGAAAGACAAATGACTATGAGATGCATTTGGAAATAGGAGTGATCAAAGTGTCTATTTGCTAAGGTCTCCTCTCCTCTGTGAGTCCTTTTTTAATAGTTAGAGATCCCATTGTGCACCTGGAGATGAGAAGTTGCCTGCTTTGTATTAGTGCATTTATGGATTAGTTTAAAATATCCATATAAAGTCAATTCAATCTTTAACAGTGAAAGATTTTTTAAAGTTTTTTATCTTTCTAGGAACACTGGATCAGAGCATTTATAATTTCTGAACAGAAACCAGTGTAAGTGATACAAAAGGGCAATATGCTAAATGAGGAGAGGTTATGAGTCCGGAGGTCGAATAGAGGAGGGATTCAATGACAAATATAGATTTGTCTTGGCTTATAATTATTACCCACTCTGTTTAAAATAGATCTTGAAAATGATTTTGAAAAATTAATCTGAGCAGTTGATAAGTAAGGGAGATTTGATAGAGAATCTGTAAAAATTCTCTGCTCAAAACCTACCACTGTTAATACTTACTGTAGGTGTTTTCAATCAATAGACACTTACGTAAATATGCCTTGCCGGAATTAACTGCAGCACCTAGGCACAGGAAACTTTATTACTGTATTAAAAGCTGATGCTGCCTAATACGAACATTTATATATCTCAAATCACTTTTAAAGGACATCAATATTTAACTATTTGCATAGTGTTCCTTTTATTGCATAGTCATATGAGCCTCATACAGAAACCCTCCAATTCTGGTTCAGCGACTGTGAGCATGAGAACTGCAGGGTGATGTTAAGAAATATATAGCATTCACAGCTTCCTCACATTTGGAAGGGAACTGTTTTGTACCATTAGAAATCTAAGCAAATATAAGACGACCCTCTCTAAAACATGTCTACGGTCAAATATAAGCACTTTTATTTTATAAAAATGTATTTAATGCCTTGTAAATGTACCAAATGAATAGTGATTTTCTAATGCTGATAATTAACAGGAGGTCAGAAGTAACAGTAAACAAGGTGGGATTATACTTGTTAAAAAGTCCAAGAGGTGGTACTCTCTCTGCTCTCCACATGTACATACTGCATCTTGCACCTGAAAAGTGAAAATTATTTAAAAACATGACTTGTTACACTTACATGCAGCTTTCTTACCATATGACCTTTTTATTGCTTGCACCTAGAACAAACAGCAGCCTTTCTTGCCAGCCTTAAGTTATTCAAAATATTTGCTTCTTTTTTGCACCTAAAAAGTGTCATTGTCAACACAACTATTGCACGTGTTCATGTAAGAAAATAGTTACTTGTTAAAAGGATAGGCATCTGTAAAACTGATGAAGAAATAAGACAGTGCACAAATAAGTCTTGGGCTCCTGCTTGTATTTACTGTCCCAAACAAGTAGCCTGCCTTCTAAAATCTTTGGAACACAATGATTTTACTGGGAAGTGCAAGAAACCTAATCATCTTGATATTCACTGAAGATTAACATTCATCCTATACCTTTTACCGAAAACTATTTCTACTAATTCTATATTCAATGAGGGTTTCTTCATACCCAGACCACCTGTAAGAATCTCTTCAATATTTATCTCTAACAAAGGAAATATCAGTTTTTCTTACATATCTTTACAAGTGCAATGGAACATTTGATAGTTATCTGCTTTGTATGACAGGAAATGAAAACACACCAAATGAGATTTTAATTAATATCCTTGTTTTGAGAAATAAATTAATGAGCTCTTTATGGCTTTATTTCCTTCTAACCTAGTTCTGCAAAATATTTGCTCCAATTTCCAAAAGGTTTATATAGTAACCCTAAAACGTGATTTATAGGTGTGTCCCAAAGGACATGTCAGTAATGTCCTATTTAAAAGCCTCTATGGCTTTTAAAGGCTTATGTGTTCAAGGGAGAGTTGATTGCTTGGCAAAGACAGTGTTAAAAAGGAGTTGAAAAACTCACAGAAACATAAAAATGAAGTGATGAAAGGGGAAATCGGGTGCAAAAAAACACCTGCTGCATTGCCTTCCTAGTTACAGTGTCTTCAAAAGTATGAAGTTCCTATGTCTGATGTGGAGAGAAAAGCACAAGAAAATCAATAGCTTGTTAAGAAAATGGTTGGGATGTCAGTTAGTTTTCCAAAGGGTAATTCTTTACAAAAGATTTTGTGAATGACAGCTGTTCCTGTCACCCGTAACTGATGGAATGGAGGTGACTGCTCACCGACCAGTAATGGTAGGACCAGGGTCAAAGGAAGAAACATGGCAAAATGCCTAAGGAACATAATTATGGGAAATCAGAAGAAGGCTGAAGTGGCAAATATACTAATTGTTACTGTCTCAACTCTTTCTATTCTTCATTTACTTTTTAAACAAAAGAAAACAATGTCCCATATGAAACACCAGGCCATTCTGGTTTGGGGTGAAGCAGAGCCAACTACTTGTTGCTGTGGCAACCAGGGTCAGCTGACTGGGTTTTTTACCCTGTGGAAGGGTTGCACCTGTGGACAGGTGAGGTGACCCAGACTGACCAATCTGGTATTCCATCCCATCTGCCATGCTCACTGTAAAAGCTGAGGGAACAACAGGCCTAGGTTGGCTTCTCTCAAGTGGGGTCTCTTCTGAGAGGTCTTTGTCTTTAGCTCCTCTCCAAGGGGTCTCCTTTGGATCTTCTTCAGTGTCTCTCTTTCTTCAGTGTCTCTCTTTCTTCAATGACTGATGTCTGAGGAGGACCCCATCAGCTCATCTTCCTTTTGATCCCAGTCAGTGTGTTCCAGTTCCCATTTGTCACTGAGTCCAGTCTGGAACTTTCCCAGTGCCTGCCAGTGACCTCTCCCTGAGAGCTTAATACTGTTTTGTGTATATTTGTATATATTGTATCTATTTCATTATTTCCTTTTTATTTTATTATTATTTCATTAAAGTAGTTTAGTTTTTTCTAAATTTGCAACTCTCTTTACCTCTCTCCTCCTTGGAGCAAGAGTTGGGGGAGAGCATCTGTTGTCTTGTCATTGGCCAATCCAGCCTAAACCATGACACAGATGTAAAATGAAGCAGAATTTCAGCGAGTCATTTAAAACTTGAGATAAAGATAAATCGGTCATGGGATTTTGAGAATGAACATTAAATTCACTACTGAACAGAGGCCTGTGCTTGTCAAGTTCATTATCATTCATAGAAGCATAGATAAGTATAGGTTCAAAGGAAACTCTGAAGCTCACCTAGCCCAGCATTCTGCTGAGAGCAGGGTTAAATCCAAACTGAGATCAAGTTGCTCAGAATCTTGTCCAGCTGAGTTCTGAAAAGCTGTCAATAGCAATAATGATAGCAGACAGATTGGGAAATTCCAAAACTATAAACATGAATGTCAACAGCTTGACCTAAAAACTCAATCTTTTAGCAAGGCTTATGTACTTATATACATTCATATTTTTTGTGAGTTGAGGAAGGTTGGGTGCTTAGCCCACATTCACCAGTCTGCTATACTTGTAATTCATCTTTAAGAGGGATTAGGTTAACTCCAGCCTGTACTGTCTAATAAAAAGTCTTGTGCCATACAACTAGGTCTTGTAATGCTGAGAGTTATGCTGACGAGGGCAACTTTAACTGTGTCTGTATCTGACACTGTATGCAAAAGAAATAGAAGCCCAGCAGCAGAGCAGCTGATTGAGGGAAATGCTCTGATTCAGGATGAAATTTGAGGAATAAATTGAAGGAATCAAAGGATAGGAGAAAGTAGTTTGCATTTTAAAAGTGAGGAAGACCTGATGAGACAGCAAGTATCCAGTAGAGAGAATCTGTTGCTCAGACATCTCAAAAAGCTAGACATAGAGGATAAACTATTGCAAAGGAACACTTCATGTTCTGTTGTCAGCACAAGCATAACATTAACAAGAGCAGCTGAAGAAAAGCTATTGGCTGTTGGCTTTAGAAGAAAACTGAGAAACCTAAAAAAATAATAATTAATATATCATGAAGTGCTAATCCAGAACCAGGTTTGGTAAACTTTTTTCACTTTTTTCACTGTCAGTGAGGCTTTTTCCCCATCAATTCCCCTCCCCTCCGGCTCAACTGGGTTATTCTTTTTGTGCTGTATGCATTTCCCCCCATCCTTTCTCCAGTGCAATTGTTAAAGTGTCTCAGGTGATAATTACCCCTCCTTGTTCTGCAGTCTAAAACACCTTTCTTCTCCCATCTCTAACATTTTTTTCTCCTTGACACAAACCAAGTCTGAAAGCATATACAAATCAGTAAACATAAGTAAATTAAACTTAGGGTGTGATCTGATGTAGTTTTTTACACATTTGTTAGTTCCCAAGGCTTGTAATTATTTTGGATCATTTGACTCATCTGATTTATACTGGTACCCTACAGGCATTTGCTGTCACAGGAGAGGCACCCACAAGTTGTACGAGGGACTCCAGGAAGGAGAAGGTAAGGGCATGAGAAGCCAGGGGGAAGGCGTATGAACCTTAATAGTCACTGCCAGCCTGGCCTTCATCTGAGGTTTGCCGCTTCTCTTTTAGAGACAAAGAAGAGATGTTGGGTTCAATAGTTTAGTTTTCACAACTACATGTTTTTTTCTAATTAAGAATAGTAGTTTTCAATACAGCTTTGTCTCACTTTTTTCCACTAAGTGTTTGTGTTCAGAAAGTGTTGTCTTCTCCTCCCCCCATTTTAATTTCAGAATGAACATTTTTATTTTCATTTGATAAAATCCTAGCTGTAAAACAGAAGAATTGAATGGCATTCAGTTGTTAAAAGACAGGTTTCTCTTCTGGTTTTGACTGTGTCTTGTTTTTTCTTGAATTCCTGTAATTAATAAGATAAAAGTATGTTTGCTATAAAAATTCCCTGAAATGTAATTTCCCAGAAAGCTTCTGCTTTTCAGTATGCAGTTTTTTACAGAGGTGGGGGTCCCTGGGTTGAGATGACAGCTGCAAACTGCACTGTCCTTGTTCTGCTGAGCCCCCAGGGCCACCAGGGACCTTCACGCAGAGAAGCTACCACAGGCCAGCAGAGACCGGCCTTGTCTTTGAAGTCCATACCCTCCATAGAGGTAACAGGAGAATGGGGCCCCACATCACACTAGCCCAAAGCAGTGGAGGAGGACAGTCTGCCTGGACCATGAGTAAAAAACCTCCATACAGATGTACTCCTCCTTGAAGTGGTCACAGCAGCATCATTCAGCAGTCCCTGCTGAGGACTGAGGCCAGCCCAGAGCTGACATGGCCGAGGGTGTTCTGTCCATGTGGAGCCCTGTGGAGAGGTTCCGATGCCCTGTGGGGACATCCTGGACTGGCCTCAGCCCGTCCCTGTCCTCACAGCCCTGCCTTGGGCTCCACCAAGCCGGATACATCTGTGGCCCCATGTCCCAGCCTTGGCCCATCCCTGTCCCCAGGGAGGTGCCCGATGCTCAGAGTTGGGACTGTCCCCAGTGCCCCTCCAGCTGCCTGCTTCTGGATGGGGTGGTGGGAGTCCACGTCAGGATCCAGCCCTGACATTGCCCCCGGTCCCCACAGCACCCTGACATGCTCTTGCAAAGAATCAGGAATGAAAATGCAGGTAACTTTCAACTTGCTTTCAGCCTGTTCATGAACTTACTATAGTAGTGATATCAAAATTAAATAAACACTGAAGAGGAACAAGAGGATGGGAGTTACTTAATTATTTTCAATTAATTTTAATTGCTGACATTTTGAGCAGCAATTTAGTTTCCTGAGCCCTCCCCTTGCCCCTCTCTGGATGACATTGGGATTTCTCCAAGTTTTTTATAGCTTTGGGTTCCCTCAGTGCTGTTTCAAAAAGAAGAGCTTTAACAGGTGGAAAGTTTAAAATACGTTTTCGTCAAGTGACTACGCGGAGGCAGGATAGCATGTGAAAGCTTAGCTGTTTATTTCAGGGAAGGAAGAGGGATAAAAGGAGCCAGCTCATCAGCAGGAGACTGAAATCCACCTTGCCAGTTTTGTGTACTTATGTTATATATAGCCACTGCAACCACATGCACATCATGCACCATACAAAAACAGCCTTTGGAACTATTTGAACGAATAAAAAGAGGTTTGTCTGGCATAAAAAGGGGGTTGGTTGTTTTTCTTCTCTTCGGCTGCTGCTGCTGTTAAAATAGGACAAACATTTTAAGGTAAGTCTTATTAGACAAGATAGAAGACCAGCAGCCAGAACTAACAATAAAAGGCATGTGCAGTTTTAGATACCATAATCCATTTATAGGTGTAGTCATTTTTAGATGAGTATTTCTTAAGAAGCCACTTGCAAACATTTGCAAAACTCCCTGCAGTTGTTAGCTAGATTGGTCCTACGTATTCTCCTATCCTTCTCTGCGTAAATGCTGACACCCTCCTTTTTTCTTAAATCCACAAGCCATTCATTACTGACAACCTGCCTTCTGCCTCTGAGGTACTTTGGTGACTATAAGATCTATTCCAAGTTCAAAGTTAACTGTCTTGTGTTATGTCAGGATTTTGCTGCTGTTGTGGTTGTTTGAGGATAAATAATTGAAATGTTCCACCTATCTCATCTGAATCAATGTCCCTGTTTTATTCTACCTGTAGAGCTCCACACTGCTGATAGATTCCTTGGCGCCAGCATTTCCAGCATTACAGCCAGCATAGTCACTGACTGTGCACGTTAGCCATCGTGATCGAAAGCTTTGTTAATCTGCTTGTTTCCTGTCAGGACATACTGCTAAAAAAACCCCCTGTATAGCCTGCATGGTCAAAAGTCACTAAATGATCAGTAATGGGTTCACTGAAAATGGCAATGAGTCATATTGATTTTCCTGAAAGGGAGATTTTTTCTGTATTATAAATAATTAATTAAATAAATTACCAAACATTCCTATAACTTCATCCTGAATTTTAACAGTTATAAAATGCTTCTACCAAATGTCCATATTTATAGAGAACGGTCACATATTGTACTTGGATAAAAGTGCAGCTGGATATTTACGAGGCACCAGTTTTCTATAAATACAGAAATTTGGTAATTATCACTGTTGTGCAGTAGTAATAAGCACAGCTGGGGAATGCTGCTGCTGCTGTTTCATTGGCTACAAAGCTAAATTTCAGACTTGCAGGTCCTTTCTTGTTCTCATTTGCTATTTTGTTCTACATGGAAAAAAACAACTTCAGGACATCAGACTTAAATCTATGCCTGGTCCATACATCTGGTTGTCAATGGCATGTTCCAAGGCAAGTGGAGTCAGTACAACTGCTTCTGTGCTTTTGGATCAAGCCACAGCCGTTATTCAGAACTGCATCACTGAAATGCCTAAAGGAATAGCTGAGGCTGAAAACAATAGTACCTGTTGCCCCCTTCCTCCCCTCCACTATGTAGGTTTCCTAGCTGTTATAATAAAAGTTTGGAATTACCTGATCGCTCTTAAGTCTTGCATGCCCATGTCCTACCTTTCTGTCTCCTTCCTTCTTTTTATTGAGCAATCAAATACCAGTGGTGTTGAAACTATTAGGCAGTATAGTATAGAAGAACACTAACTCTACAGTGATAGGCAGCTAACCTGTATTAATATTCAGGAGGCCGTAATTATTTTGAATATCTAGACATGCAGGCAGCTGATGGCTAACATTCCAAGTCGTCACCTACTAATTAAATGTGAGAAGTTCATGGAAAGACTTCATTTACAGCTTGCAGAACTTGGAACTACCTGACTTGATAGAAACTGAAGTATAGTTTTGGGGTTTGTTTTGGTTTTTTATTTATTTATTTTTATTTTTTTAAAAGGCATTTAATTGAAGTATTTCTTCTTATTTCCTCTCACTTAGGACTTCCAGAACTAACATGAGGCTGGTGTCTTTTGGAGGGTAAGATGGCTCTTTTTTGGAGTATATCCTTCATGATCTGACACAATGATCCTTAATATCAGAATTTACTTTATTTACGCACCCCCGCTTTAGAAACAAGATGTCCCCTAAAGGTAATTGGTAGAATGGCCTTTGCCCCTTTGCACTGACCTTCCAAGCTGGCTGGCCGTGTAGAGGACAGCTGCACTTCACACTGTGAAAGCCATTGTGTATGTATTTCATTCCACTTCCCTTTCCTCTAATAACCAAGAAATATACTTTCCTTTTTGAATCTCTGCCTTTGATACATTTTCAATTTTCTGCAAACTATGTAGATGGAGAAGTCATGTAACCACCAAGTCAGACTAACCACTGAACTTCTACTGGGTTCCACCCAATGATTTTCAAAAGCATCCTACAAGACCTACAACATAGCAAAAGCCAGACTGAATTGGATCCTCTTGAAGGAAGGCATCTTGTTTAATGGCTGCTAAGGGAGAAATTTTTGGAACTTGTTCATAGTCTAGCTGTACTTCAGTTTTTGTTATTCTTTCTTGTAAACATCTGTGGCTGGAAAGTGCTATCTGTGAAACAAATTTCTAGGGACCACACCTTGATTGGTTATTTGGAGTGTTTGGTGGGTTTTTTTGGTTTGGTTTTTTGTTTTTTTTTCAACTCATGCAGAAGGAGGATGTATGATAAAAGAGAAAATAAGAAGAACAAAGGAGAAATAAAGTAGGTAGGAAGTAATGTCATAACATAGTAGCAAAAATATAGCAAAACTTAGTGCAGACTTTCTAGGAAGGAATGGTGATTTTATTAAAAATCAAACCAAACAAACCCAACTAATTTAACTCATTAACACTCACACTCATACTCACATACTCACAGGCACCAAGATCTTCGTGTCTTAGCAGCCTTTCCAGCATGCAGTGACCAAGGTGCTTGTACAATATAATTGGTCCCGGAATGATACAGATTCCAAGGAACAACAGCTACTCACCATCTCCTCAGCTTTTCTTAGATTGGTGACTAAGTGCTATTTTTGCATGTGTCTGTCTGGCTCTTCAGAGGTTAATCTCTCTATCCTGTCCAACATCGATGAGTCTTCAGATTTTACTCAGTTATTTGTCTATAGATACGATGTTTTGACAATCAGCATGTAGGTGTGTCTGGGTCTTGATTGACCACCTGATAAACTACAAGCTGTTAGCACATGCGATTCGTATAGGCCTCACTTTCTTCTGCTTTTCCTTCCATTGATTCTATAGCTGAAAAATCCTATTCAATCTCCATTCACACTAATCTTAATGATTTTACTGCAGTAAAAACTTCCTACAAATGGAAGTTGCAGAACTGAGTTCCTTTGTTTCTGTTTGTTTCTCCTGGGTCAACTAATAGATTAAAGCCATTTCTTAAAATGCAGTGGTATGTTTTTTGCATAGTTTGTAAGCAAACGGTGCAAATCAGTAAGCATTACTGTCTGCTCAGATGTGACAGCTGAGGAATATGAGTGAATTCATAATGGTCCATGGTTCTCTGACTAGTGAACTGATCGTTACCAAAGAATATGAAGTCTCTGAAGTGCAGTATGTTTATACAATGACAGGCAAATTGTTTTGAGGAAAGCAAAGTCTGACTGGGATAAAAGGCAAGAATACCACATCTGCCTAGAGATGTGATAGCACTTTCCATGCCCAGCTTTCACCTGGGTAGTACAGCAAGGATTATCAGCTGCTTTGAGTCCTGGAACTGCAATTCCCATCTCAAGGCTGGGAAAGTCTTCTGAGAACAATTCAGCACGTCTTCTCCTTGCTAGGTTTCTTCTATATTATTTTTTCACTTTTGATTACAGGTCCTTTAGTCTGAGTTATGGCCATTCTTGTGGTTTTTTTCTTGTGAATATTGAGAACTTAATCTTATCTGTGTTCTGACATACCTCTCCAAATTTTCAAGGCTCCTTTGAATGACGTCATCTTCTTCTTACCTAAAATGCTGAGGTAATATTAAAAATTATTCACATAAATACATTGCCATTTTGCAAAAATACAGCAGAACATGGAAATTTTATATTCTCTGTGCTTTCATCTAGACTACAATTATTGCCATATAAGGGCAAGAGTGTGTGTGTGTGGGGAGGAGAATATAAATGACAGATGATTACTCTTCATTGTAGTGCTGAAAGGCAGACAGTCACATCTCCTTTGACTGTAGGCCTCTACTTTCAATCTAAGAACGAGAAATGTAAGTATGAATGAGAAACAAATAGTTAATCACATCCTGTAAAGGCTTTTGTGGGACTTCATGCAGTAACAAGCCCACAAGAAAATGTTAAAATTGCAAATCTGCAGTCCTTCACTGTAAACCACCCTTAGAGTATGTGACAAATTGACTAAGGTGCAGCAAGATATACTGAGACTATAAAAGATTAACAAGTAGATGTTCCATATTCATTCCATGCATTGTTAGATATTTTAGTCCACTGGCACTCTGAGCAAAGTACTAATAGGTACATTATAGCACCCAAAAGTAATACAGCAGGAATCTGTGCACAAGTTTTAAATAGATCAGAGATGATTAACTAACAGTTTTTATAGGGATGTTACAAAAATGTAATTTTAAGTGGGCTTTAATGCATTGGTAATCTATTGGAAAATTTTATACAGTTGGAATATTTTAACACTTGCCTGAATTCATAATTAAAAATTGATTAATGCTATTGCAAACACTGGGAAAAAAAGGTGAAAGCTCATGAAAATGCATGTGTTTGTTATTATTCTGTATTTTCTCACTTAAATATCGATCATAAGGAAATAGTCCTCTTCCCTGTCTTTCTTGGTCTGATTCCACACTGCCTTAGGTAATCACTATCTTGTCTGCAAAGAAGTGTGAGTATGATCAGAATGGTGGTATTTTACATGCACACTGAGATGCTATAAGAAACTACACAGGCTTCAGGCAGTAGAGAATTGGATTCCCTGCCTACAGAACACTGTACACTACTGGCTAGTGCCCAGTTTCACAAAGGTAAAAGAGGCACAAAAGATTTATAGACAGCTGTTCTGTCAGGCAGTGAAGCCTTAATCAAATACTCTTTCTTACTCCTCCTGACTTTCTTATTAACTTATTTTTTGTTCTTGTTTTTACCGACATACAGAAATACAGATCTCTCTGCAGGAAGAAGAGAGAGAGATTGCCAGAAGACTGCACTTATTTTCCTGGCAAACTTTTGCTAGTGATTATGTAAAAGCCTGTGACAAGAAAAAATTCACCGAAAATAACTGACTGCTGGTGTTAGAAATGTTATGGGTCTGAATGTCTTTCTGCACTGACTCATCCCTTGAAAGTTACACCTGCTTTTGGGAATTACTGTTCAGAAAGGCACATTGTGTTACCTCGGAAACAGCTGCGACTGCATGTGTATATTTAGATAGAAGGTATTTCACTTCCTTCACATTTCTGTCTGATATGCCATTTACTTTTTATTTAAGCTGTTAATGCAGTCAGTCCTTTTCTATCACATCTGCTCTCTTTTACTCTTAAGTCTACCCAACTGCAAAAGATGGTGCTCTAAGGATGCACCTCCAGTGACACTGCCACATTTCTGTTATATCCAAAATTTCTACAGAAGAAAGAGTAAAAGAATATTATTAACATATTTAGGACCAGAAAGATAAATTCTATGCACCGTCTTTAGAGGATTCAATATTTCTTCAAGACAGGTCAGCTAATAAAATCACACAAGGTGACTTCATTTCCTTTCATCTCACTTCACCATAGAGAACAAAGGTATTTGTCTATAAGACAGGTGCTTGGCAGAAGTGAGGTCTAGCTAGGAAAAAAGGCGACTTAAATTATGGAATCTTATTTTTGTTACTGGAATTGAATTGTTGTGCGACCTTGAGTAAGTCACTTAGACTGTCTATGCCCTGATTCTTAGCTTCTTCTGTGTAAATAGACCTCTAATACTTGGCTAAATGCTATTAAGCTTGAAAAATGCTTTGAATTCTTCACACACAATACATGATATAACATAAAGTTTTATCACTGATTATTATTCTCATTCTACACTGACCTTTCCCTAATTAGGGGAAACAATTGCATTAATGATTTAAAGGTAGCATGATTCAGCTGTCAGTGAATCTAATATTGTAAGGCATTCTGCTTTCTGCAGATGAATGATATTTATTTCAAAAATACGTACTTTGTAAAGCTACTATGTATAAATTACTGAACATTGCTTTAAAACGGACAACAAAAGAATTGAGAAGATATAACCTACAATTTCCTACTACTTTCTTGTCATGGTAGAGCAGAGAAAGCAGTGGAGAAGACAAAGATTAAGAAACTAAAAAATATTGTCATATAAGCCTGTGTCCATACATTTGTTTATTTTTGCATATAAAAATAGTAAAACTTCTGATTGAAATTATGAAAATTTTATATTTCCTCAGCATTAAAAATATGAATTTCCCTTTGCTTAATCTCAGTTTATGATTTTTTTTTTTTCCTAACAAAACCTCTTTACTTTTTCCCCATTTGTTTTCTGGAGCACTGTACAGAAAAATACTAGAGATACCTTCTGAATTTCTTGCTCTTTCCTGTACAATGATATGTAGAGCACCATCAGTCATGATAACTGAGTGATAAAGACCCCTATGTGCAAATATTGTGAGGCTAGAGCATGCCTTGATGAGCTGTCTTTTCCCAATTAAGTACTGGGAAAGTGGTCTTGAGTGACATACAGTACGGGAACGATAACAGGTTGTTTCAGATATTCATCCAGAAATGACAGAAACTGGGAAAGGGGAGATAAGTATCAGTAAAGGGAAAAAAAGATAAGTCAAAGTTGCTTAACTAAAACCAGTGATTTTGTAGGTGTGTGCATATGCAGTGTTTAAGACACTCTTAACAGCTAGAATTTGGTTCTTCATAATATCAATCCTAAATTTTAAAATATTACATGAATTTCATCTAATCTCAAATCAGATTTATACCCATTCAGTAACAGAGACCCAGAATGTTGCTTTAAGGCCCCAAGCAACAAAACTTGTGCTCTAGACCCTTCACCAGCTTCGTTGCCCTTGTCCAAGGGCTTCATTGTTCAAGGGCATCAAAGCTGCTGAAGGGTCTAGAGAACAGGTCTTATGAGGGAACTGGGGTAGTTTAGCCTGGAGAAAAGGAGGCTGAGGGGAGACCTTATCACTCTCTACACCTACCTGAAAGGAGGTTGTAGCAAGGTGGGGGTCGGTCTCTTTTCCCATGAAACAAGTGATAGGACGAGATGATACGGCCTCAAGTTGCACTGGGGGAGGTTTAGATTGGATATTAGGAAAAATTTCTTCACTGAAAAGATTATCAAACATGCATAGCATTGCCTTCTAATGCAGATCATTCTTGTCCTTCTTATATTTGCACACTTACAAAGAAAGTAATCGTGTCTCAACATTTGTTTTGCTGTCCCTTCTAACATGATTTCTTAGGGTTTTTGCATTCTTGTAGTCATCTTTAGAGTCTTTTTCTGCACCCAACTCAGGTTAATTTCATCATTATCAGATGAGTAATACTGTATAGAATATTTTGAGTAAGATCCTGCCAATATGTTACAAAATGGGAGCAATGTTTTCCTGTCTGTACTGAGAATACCTTGCTTGATGCATCCCAGAATATCATTAGCATTTTCACAGCCACATCACGCTGTCATCCCATTACTCACCAATGTATTCCGTTTTCTCCTTTCCTTTGTCACACGCAGTTGATGTAGTTTACATTTATAGGCTCAAATACTCATTAATCCTGAAGTATATATCTTTGCACTTTGTATTTTCAAATTTAATTTAATTTCTATTGCTTTAGTCCACAAGTTCATCCAATTCTTCAGCTTATTGATCTGGTCTTCCAGAGTATGGACAATACTTTCCACTTTGCATCACCTGCACATCTCAGAGCAGCCGTTTACTTCTTGTGTGAAGGTCTCTAATGAAAATATTAAACAAATCTACTCCAAGAATAATGACTAGGAAAATCACTATCTAATCTCTTTCCAGTCTGATCTGTTTGGTGTAACTTGTGTCACTTTCCTGTCACCTAACAATTCATAATTTCTGATGAATATAAGTCCATTTGAAATATCACTTTCTATAGGGAGCCATATGAAGTGCTTTTATAAGTCTTTATAGATTGGACTGACTTGACTATGATGATCTAATAGATCAGCTGCCAGATAATATACATGTATGTGTACTTGCAAATATATATATATGGAGTGAATCTTATGTGCTATCTCTTTAATACAATTTTGTAACTTACTCAAGGGTCTGCAGAGTTCCATGGATTTGGTAATTTTTTCTCCAAAATATGTTCTGAGCCGTTATGCAGCACTGAGGCCTATTATGTATATACCTCTGATGTACAGTGCCGTATTTCCTGCTATTTCCTGCTCTCCATTCAGAGAGCATTGCCATCATTCTTTCCTAGCAATGGACTTCCATTTCAACTAGTGATCCTTTTAAGAAATGGGTTCATTCTTTTAAGGAATGGATTCTTCAGGGACAGAGACTAATGGACTCTCCTGATTTTGTCAGAATATGCAGCTTAAGGTATGTTTCTATTTCAGATATCCTTATTTCTGTCACGTACTTTTCCTTTTTTTTTTTTTTTTATGGTATATTACTATTCTTTTTTCTGTATAGCAGTCGCATTTAAAAAAAAATAAATCTGAGGTAAAAATATTCCTTTGACAACTGGAATAGATTAACCTCGATATTTATTCCTTTCTGAGCATGTATTAGTATCACTTTTTTTCTGTTTCCTATCCCTGCTGACCCTTTTCTATTTTTATCTTTGTCACTGACAGCTGTAATTTTCTTTAAAAAGTTCAGCTTAACTATATTTTACCTATTTTCCCTTTGTTTCTGTACTTCCTTGCAATGATGTCGTAGGCATGTCTCTTGCAGATTCTTTTTCTGTACATTGTGCTTGCCTTCTTAATATTCTTTTGGATATGTTTGAGGTTGTTTCATTTTATTATTTTTTCATTCAGTAAATCTTGTACTTCTTCCATATCAGCTATTATGCCCTTCTGCTTTGAACAAAAGATCCTGTTCAAAATTACCCTTTTTACAGAAAATAATTCTTTGTCTGTTCCACATTCAAATCTTTGTGTTTCTCATTCAAGCCAATCAATATCAACAATCAGAAGTAAGAAACTAAAACGTCAGAGGATTACTTCTGTCTTGAATTTCAACATGTCAGTCACAGATTTCTTTCTGTGGCTACTTCTGGTATAATGATGCTTTCTGATATAAAAGAATTTATTCCACTGTTTCATTTCAGTATTTGGTAGAGATATCTGCCAGCTCCATGTACAAGAATATCTTGTCCCTAAAGTTATTATGATATCTATTTCACAATACATGTCTATAAAATTGTAGTGTTTCATAATTATGTTACTTATTACTTCCAGAATTTTACTGAGAATATTACACAGTGAACATCTGCAATTTCCTATAGGTTAAAGAAAAAAAAAAAAGGTAAGAAAGAAGGCACTGGAACTTTGTCAAAAATTGAATGGAAATTCTGCCGAAATACATACCGGTTTAATGATTACTTTTGCCCTGATTTTAACATAGCTGCTAGAAGTTTTGAAAGTTGAACATGGCAGCTGATTAAATATCAGAAACGTTTTATGAATGACCTTAACTTGAATTATTTTTGCTTAGTCAACTATTTTCTTTTGTTTCTAATCCTATTATAAAAATGCTGAATTAACAGTCCATTAAAATCTGAAGCTTTCTTGATCTTGTTCTGTGATGGCCAATACCGGTTTTCTTCACCAATGTGACTTAAAAAAAAAAATTACCCAAAGGGAACATTTTGAAATCAGATGGAAAGAGAGAGGGTATTTTAGTGCCTGTGTTAATTCAGTACTTTTTGTCTTTACTGATACTGCCAACAAAGGTGTTAAATTAATGGTCAGCAATTATGTGAAGACTTACTCTCTCTGACCTAGTTTCAAAACACAATTCATTTGACATAGGCTCCCTGATAGCCAGCTGAGAGTAATGTAATATCTTTCAAATAATATTGACTAGCATCTCCTTCCCACTCACAACTTAGTTTACACAGGTAGGGGTGGTCTTTCTAAATCATTATTAACTTCCTGAGACATGAGGTCCCTTTTCTTACTCTGTCCTTTCTTCAGTACTGTCCACAGTACCACAGTTTTTCGAATTTTTTTTTTTCTTTTAGAATTCATAGAATACAGAGGTAGAAGGAGAAGATGTCAAGCAGTGTATTGGTTTTATGTCTTTTGCCTGTCTTTTAAAAGAATTTGGCAAAATCCTGACCACATGTGAACACGGGTAGAGAATTTTGTTCTAGGTGGATTTAGAAGGCAGCTCTACCAGATGCATGGATTACAAACCCCAATGCTGCAATCTAATTTTGCAACCCAAATAGTGAGAGTACCTGGTATGTCTTAACCTTTTAGAGACAGAGGGGTTGTATAATAAAATAGATTTATTAAAGGAGGGAAGAAACGAAGGGGAATAAGGAGAGGAAAAATAACAGAGAAAGATGAAGGAGTATGGGCGTAACAGGAGTCTATAAAATCATGTGACCAGTCATTTATTTTTCAAGCTGCCAACATGCCTAACCTACATAATATAGGTGGACTACCATTACTTATTGACCTTTAAATTGTATGCTAATATTATACTTTATATCTATTTTAGAGCTAGGGGAAAGTTAAATTTATTTGCTTGCAGACTATAATTTATATTTTTAGTCTCCCATGTTCAATTACATTTTCTGAAGTGCACTAAGTTTAATAATTCCTACTTTACAGCTCTCTGATGAATACACTCCATTGTAAACATGATGTCCTGTCTCTAAGCTGGTTAAAGTTGCATCCTTTTAGTCTAACATCATGTCATCTTGCACACACTCATACATACTGTTGGCTGTAAATAACAAGTGTCTCTAGCTCTTTGGACAATATGTATAAAAACTATTAAGTTTGCTCTTTATCTTGTAATTTAAAAGTCAGTATGATTTTGTGTATAAAAAAATAATATAAAATAAAAAGAATAGGATGTTTCAGGAGCTGTTACGGTTTTGACCTAAGCCCAGATATCTTGCTAGTCTTCTAAACACAAGATATTCTGATTTTACACTTCAGCTCACATTGACTGTCAAAAGATTAGACTCTATTAAAACAACAAATACTAAAAAGAGAAGCTTTATTGTTGACCTGTTGTATGGTTCTTCATGAAGCAGGTGGAGAAAGAAGGCACAGCAACTGAAAACTAATTAGAAATTATACAAGACCATTGTGAACTACCCGTGTGAGCCATGCCCACTCTGAGCTGCCAGGGGAGGGGGCAGGAAGTCGCCACTTGGAGTGGGCTGGGGGAGTCCCAGGTCCAGTCGGTGAGTGGCGGCAAGCGGCGGTTCCGTAATCGTGTTTGTATATCCCTCTATCCATGTTATTACTGTTGTTTTTTCTTGTTCCCTTTGCTGTTCTGTTAAATTGCCTTTGTCTCAACCCATGAGTTTTGCCTTTTTCTTCCCATCCTTTCCCACACTGGGAAAGCCCGAGCGAGCGGCCCGTGGTTCTTTGTTGCCATCTGAGGCCAAACCACGACAAAAGCAAACAGTGGAACACATGTTCTGTGAGATCTCATTTGCTTTAGAAAATAATTTTGATACCAGAGTATTGGTGTCCTTTTTACTTCACTCAGCAAAAATTTGAGAAATTGTTGTGGTTTAGCTGGGCTGGCTGCTAAACAAATGACAGATGCTCTGTCTAACCTCTCTCCCTTCCCAAAAAGAGAAGGGAGAGAGAACAAGGGAGAGAGACGTAGGGGTTGAAAAGAAAACTAAAACTACTTTAACGAAATATTAATAATAAAAAGAAAAGATAATAATAAGAAAATAATGAAATATATACAGTATATACAAAACTAATGTCGAGCTCCCAGGATGACAGTCACATCACCGGCAAGCACTGGGAAAGTCCCAGACTGGACTCAGTGACACACAGGAGCTGGATTCTAGATCAGGATTCAGGAATGCACAGATCAGGATCAAAGGCAGACGAACAGACAGAGTCCTCCTCAGATGCCGGCCATTGAAGAAAGAGACTGAACCCTTTGATCCCTCAGCTTTCATACTGAGCATGATGCAGATGGGAATGAATACCCTGTTGGTCAGTTTTGGGTCACCTGTCCTATCCACTCCTACCCACACGTGTGACCCCTCTATGCCTTTCTGCTTCCAAACCTCCAACTTGGTACATAACAAAGTTAGCTGACCTTGGTTCTCATACCAATAAGTATAAGCAAGAACCTCTCCGTATACTGTTTCTTGGTATTAACTATAAACATCAGGTCTTATCACTCTGGAAGTAGACACTGTCTGAAAAATATGCCACTAATTTCAGAGAAAAGTTAGAAGAGACTTAACTGAAAAGTAAAATTACTGAAAAGAAAATTGTTTCTGTTCTATCTCAAACCAGGACAGCAGTCCAGCTTTATTGGCCTGAATCTTGATAAATTATTTCACACAGAATATTTTTGGACAGTATAATCACCTTTAAAATTAAAAATGTATCAATTTTGTCTGTATCAATTGGTTTATATAATTTCCATCCACCATCAAATTACAGAGATAAAGTAATAGAGCAAAACCTGTTTTGCTACTGAAGTTGATGATAGCTTACCTGAGCTGCCTCCACTTTGATTTTCTAACAGACTGAAGATTCCTGATGCACATGGCAGATAAACTTTAGAGATATTATTCAATGAGGTAGTCTGTTCAAGACCACTAGCTTTTCTCTGACTTTTCCAATACAACTCACTAGTGAGGGAGCCTTTAATTTCTCATTTCTAAAGGGAGGACAGATTTTTAAATGTACAAAACCATTGAGGTTTTTTACGACTGAAAGGCAAGAAGGATGAATTAATTTTCCCTCCCCAGATGGAACTTCCATGTCAATAAAGTTTATATTTATTAATCTCAGATTAGTTAAATCGTAAGGTTTACAAAGATACATGTTTTACTTTAGGAATGGATTTTAACAAGCTTCAGCTGTCAAAGTAAATTATCTGAGGAGATACACATGCTCAAAACATTTTCTGGTTACTTGCAAATATGACTTCTGCCGTATTAAAACATCAGTTAAGTATTTGTCTTTATTACGTGTATACTCAGCAGAAGGACATGAAGCTTTCTTTTACCTTTGTTTTTACAGAACAAAGTATACTAGTCCTCCAATATATTTGTATACCACTGTTTCATTGTGGATTTGAGGGAACAATTACTTTAAAGACAGAATGAATAAGCGAATTAATTCAACCTCTCTTTCTTTGTCTGAAACTCTATGGAACACAAGATGTATGAAATGGAAGTATTGGCAGCCTTTATTTTTGTTTTTTTCTTCAACATTCCATCCCACTGGTATCACTATCATATGGCATTTTTATGCCTTCCTAATGCCAAATCATTTTCAGGAATGCTTCTTGTCTCTTGATACTGCCTTTCCATCCCGTATACAACACTGAAATTACATTGTTGCTGACATTGGCTCAGGAATAATTTACTCCAGGCTTATGCCAGGACTGAATTCTATTCACCAGTATACTGCATATTTTCAATTTAAAAGAGAAAACAAATAAACAAGCAAACAAACAAACACCTATTACGTAGATGTTACCATAGTATTTTCATTCTCCAAAATACTGAAAACTCTCTGTTCCTCTTCAGGCCTTTATATCAACGGATGACAAAGAAGATGAATCAAGCAATGTCACAGAGCAGATCAGTGACAAAGCTGGGCAGATGGCTTGATATTCTGATTCCAAGACCAGCAATGTCTCTTTTCAGCAGTATCATTATTATTAGTAGTAAGAGTAACAGTAGTATTGCTGTTCTGTTTAGAAGGTCTAACCATCATCTGTGACCAATTATATGAAGAACAATACAGAAAGAATTCAAAAAGACAGAACTTTCCTCTAGGAAATAGCAACTAGTGAGAGATGAGCAGTGGATGTATACAGGAAAGGATGAAGAATGGGACAGCAAGACATTGTCATTCAGCATGGTCTCTGAATACCATCAGTCTTGGCTATACTGTAGGTGAGAACAGACTGAGCGCCAGCCAAAGCAAATACATAACAACACATATCTGCTTTACCTCTTCATGAATGCAAATTCACCAGAAGACAACAGAAATCTTTTCAGTTTCTGAAGTTGGTTGGTTTTTTTTTTTTGTAGTACACAAAGGCCAAACTAAAGTAAGACAACTCAATACAGGTGACAATAATTGTCTAAAAGAGACTGATTATGATGCATGCCATTGAAAGATGCCTCCTCTGCCACTGTCTTGCTTCCAGTTGTAGCCAATTGGATTTACATACATATTCACTACAGGTGTTAAATTCTAAAAGCTTTCCCTTCCTGTCTTCTCTGTATATATCTGTCTGTCCCCCGAAGGACAAGAAGTTTTGATTGTTAGTTACCTCTATTTATTTCCAAGGAACTGTGGCTTTTGAATGTTGAAATAACCCTGCATTTCACAGTAGCTATTTGAATTAAAATCCCTTCGTGAAAGTGCTTTGGGCATGAGCCAAGATGGTCTATGTTAATCTTTGAGTCCCAATAAAGTATATTGACCTGTGCTAAGCCACAGTAGAAAATTATGTCATATATAATATATTAGTCTATTTCTCATGATCAGCTGTTACTAAGTATGAATTTTTCATATTATTTTATTTTGTAATCATATAATAATTTACACTGAAAGATAAATCATAGCTCTACCTCAAAGCCAGTTTGTCAAGGTCATAAAAAGAGTAGGAAACTATTGCATCCTCTTCCTAATTCCCAAGCTTTAACTTTGACACCGGCTTGTTCGCCACTTGCTTTCTACGTGTGACTGTAATGAATGTGTACCCAAAAGAGCAAAATGATATATTAGCAAAAGCTTTAGTGTCATGTATCATCTTTGAGGGTAGAGAGGATGGAAGGGGAGAGAAGAAGAGAAAGAGGGAGACAAAGTGTTCATCTTTTCACTAACCAGTTTTAAAAAAAAAAATATTTTTTACATTGCTTGAATCTTCACAGTGTCCTTGGAGGTAAATATACTGTACTTTTTCATTGCTGTGGTTGTTTTCTATATGTCACAGTCAAGCTCTGCTAAAAAGGAAAACTGAAGGGAAAAAAAAAAAATGAACAAATGTCCAGACAGAAATAGTAACTGCATCAACAGCTTGTATGTCCTATGAGAGCTCCATTCATGTGTTCATCACGCATAAACTAGGAAAACATAAGGTTTTGAGGAATAGAAAATTTCTCATTAAGCTTGTCACTTAGGTATTTAATCTTTCTCCTTAATAGTTCCTTCTTTATATTTGAATAAGAATATGAGACCAGGCCAAGTACTGTAGACTGTTGGAAGATACTGTTTGGAGGGATGGAAACATTATTAGCTCAGAGGAAATTGTATTCCAGTAGCATCTGGTAAAATGTTATTTTTCAAATCATTAGGTCATGTATGAAGCAATAAAAGCACCAGGAAAAACTTGGTACTTTTAATCTCTCTGTCATTTTGTTGCTCCAACCCCTTTCTATGTTAATAAAATCTCAAGCAACAAGGAGATAACAGACTCCAAAACAGGAAGATTATGATCCATTTGGATTGTATCTACAGTCATGGAAGTCAGCTAAGCTACAGATGGTCACACAGTCTGAGGAAAGGTAAAATAATTTGATTTTTATAGCTCAGAAATTCTATATGCTCTTAATTTTAGAGAGAAAGATATACTTATTTTTTTTCTCTAGTTAATGTTTCACCATTGGTACTTCATCAGGTGTAAACCTTTTGTAACACTGTCTGTATTTAGACAGATGTGCACAAAAATGATCTTTGTGAGCAAAGGTACTGTTTGTTACAGCAAGGTTATGTGTACCATGTTGATAGTAAGTAGTTTATGCCATTAAAAACACCAGATTAAGCTACTTGCATTACCATTAAAATACACAGATTGTGGCTTCTAGAAAGGGAAAGTCAGTAGAAGAAATTGTCTAAAAAGGAAGGGTATCTAGCTCAAATTAAGAATCTTGATGCTGTAAGTGGTCGTTTATCAGTCTTCCCTAACAATGTATAAATCTTGACACCTCTTGAAAGCCATAGGGAGATCTGCCAAGTAATTCAACTTTATCAGGATTTCTCCTAGCATTTAGGTGCATCAGTAAACACTTCTTTCTCCACACAGTTTCAACCGTATGATGATAATAAAGGATGTTTTGATCATTAAGGAAATATAAGGACATTAAAATTCAGACTGACCGTTCTTGTCAGACTCGAATGATCTAATGTGGCTTGAAAATCTGGCTGAATATCACACTTACCCTAATTGATGAGGAGTTAGTCTCAATGAGAGGAAAAGCTATCAATGTATTAGGGAGTACTAAGGTAGAGCAATAATTAAAACACTGCATTAAAAGTCAGTGCACATAGGGGCATTTTGTACTTGTGCTTCTTTTCCCATTATAAAATTTGATTTTGCTAAATGTGTAAAAATTACAGACAGTAGTGCCTGAAAATGGCAGTATATTTTAAAGTTGTAAGATTAGACCCATGTGATAATTTGAATGGTGTTAATGACAGCTTAACTATAGTGTTTGTGAGCTCATGTTTGAAGTGACAGATTAGTTTCACTGTAGTCTGTTGGTGCTATGTTTAGCTTTTTCTCCATAGCTCCGTGACATCAAAGAGAAAGAACATCTCAGGACTTTCTTTTGTGCTATTAACATAAGAGAAAAAGGTGGGTTTGAAGTCAAAACTGAAAAGAAGTCAGTTTATACCTGCCTGGTATGTTTTTGACCAAAGAAAAAGAAAACAAAAAAATCCAATGAAAAAAGACAACGTATCCAAACGTAAGCTTTTCACCAAGAATACCAGTTTTAACAATAACAGAAAAAGAAAAAAACTCAACAACTTCACAGGTGTCAGTTAGCATGACCTAGGAGTCAAGACATCATCAGACAGGAATAATTGAATAGAATGACCTAGTAAATAGTCTTTTAGCCTTTGTGAGGAGGAAACCAAGATCGAATTCCCTACTGTGTCTAACTTAGACTCAACATGATTTTGCTTTGATGTACAATAAAAAAAAAATCTGACTTTGGCAGAGATGGTGGGGACTTGAAGGAGAAAATAAATCCTTTACTTTTTTCTAGTCCCACTTCAGCATTCAGCTTGCTGTTATGATGCACAATAAATTTATGAACTTAGTTAATCAACCAAATATTAAACTCCATTAGACTTTATGCCATTTCTAGGAATAGGAATTTCAATATGATAAAATTTTATTATAAAATAACCTATGGCTTTAATACATTGTGGAAATAGCAGTCCTTGCAACACTTCTAACAGTTTCTAAACTATTTTGAGTCAAAACATGAAAACAATTTGCTTTTATTGTGGTGTCAGTCTTAGAAGTTTTGCCTGAGTCTAAATGATATTTTTCTACAACAGACATCAATGGGGACAGACAAAGTTTTTGAAAGTAGGGTTAATTATTTCTGATACTCTCAGGTTAAATAAAGTATTTTGAAATAAATAGTGTGTGGGCGGAATGTTTAAATATATGTGTCATTTTAGGAAATATGTGTTCGCATATAAGAGAAGAAGCATGAGCCGTCAGTGTGCACTTGCAGCCCAGAAAGCCAATCGTATCCTGGGCTGCATCAAGAGAAGCGTGGCCAGCAGGTCAAGGGAGGTGATTCTTCCCCTCTGCTCCACTCTCGTGAGACCCCACCTGGAGTAGTGCGTCCAGTTCTGGAGCCTCTACTACAAGAAAGATATGGATGTGCTGGAATGTGTCCAGAGGAGGGCCACAAGGATGATCAGAGGGCTGGAGCACCTCTCCTGTGAAGACAGACTGAGAGAGTTGGGGTTGTTCAGTCTGGAGAAAAGAAGGCTCCGAGGAGACCTTATTGTGGCCGACCAGTATCTTAAGGGGGCCTACAAGAAAGCTGGTGAGGGACTTTTTAGGATGTTGGGTAATGGTAGGACTAGAGGGAATGGATTAAAACTAGAGATGGGTCGATTCAGAATGGACGTTAGGAAGAAGTTCTTCACCATGAGGGTGGTGAGACACTGGAACACGTTGCCCGGAGAGGTGGTGCAAACCCCATCCCTGGAAGTTTTTAAGGCCAGGCTGGATGGGGCTCTGAGCAACCTGATCTAGTGGGGGGCGTCCCTGCCCATGGCAGGGGGGTTGGAACTAGATGATCTTTAAGATGCCTTCCAACCCTGACAATTCTATGATTCTATGATACACCACTGTGGCTTCAAATCAGATTTTCTTCTGTTTTCCAAGTAATTCCTATGCTGTTTTCCACTTTCGTTGTGTTTGATTAGATACATAAAGATTTCATGACAATCTCGTCTCATAAAATGTTTAGGTAAACCAAGTTTTTCTCAACCAATATATTTCTATCTGCAATTGTATGATCTAAGTTTTCACAGATTTTACATATCACATTAAAATTTTCTTTTCTTTTTTCTTTTTTTTTTTTGTGAGAAATTATAAAATATAGTAGCAAAGCAAAATATAGCATGCATATGTGGATATATTTTTTTTCATTCCTTTCATCTAGGAAACAGATTACTCTTGTTATATGCTCTGATTCCCCTAGTTCTAAGAATAAAACTGCAGGTAGCTATCCATAAAAAACTTTTCAGTAAACAAGACAATACGTTTTTAGTTGCGTTGATATGGAGCAGAGGAAGAATTCTTGGTGTGGAAGAAATGGTGCTGGGAAACTTACATATCTGGGAAACTTAGTGATGCCATAGTTAAGACTGCAACTTGTAGACCTCTGGTTATGTTGCAGGCTTTCCTGTTTCTGTTAAATAAATAAAATGACATTTCTGTCTTTTGCAATTCACTTTTAGAACCACAGACCAATAAAAATATGCTTGACCACATCTAACTATCACTAATGAGGTGAACACGACGTTGTCTCAAACAAGTGTTACTCTACATAGATTCTAACATAGAGAAAAAAATCTACGTATAGGAAAATAAAATCAGCCACAAGACAGGCTGCAATCAAGAATGTAATACTAGATTTGATATAGGTAATTGCTTTCACCTTTCAACTCTTTAATGATCCTAGAAGTCAATGTAATTGTATGCTTTTAGTATGTTTATTTCTTTTTCAGAGTGACAAACTACTACTTTTCTTTATATCATACAAGAGTACTTGTTCATAAAAATAAGATGCTGACATTTTATATTTCATAACATGCTTTCATCCAAAATCTCTAAAAAGAAAAAAAAAGACAGGAAATACGGGTGCCAGCACCTGAAGAGTAAATAGGACAATATCGCCGAGAATAGACCTTAACTTTAAAGAGAAATTCCTATGAATTCATACCCTCTTTCAAAACAACAAAGAAAACAACAGGTAAAAAGGAAACGATTTCTTTTCGCCCCTTAATTCTTAGGGAGAAGGAGAGGTTTCAGTTGGTGTCATCAAATTTGATGAGTCCTGCAGTGACTGTATTAACCTACCACCAGAATTAGTAGGCATAAAAAGGCCTATGCTATGTCTAAGTAGGGGTACAAGTTAGTAGCGTAAGTACGCTCAGTTTAGTCTTTTGAATAAAAAATATAAGTTACAATGTCCACCATTTAACTCTGTTGAATTCAGATTTTACACCGGTGAAAGAAGAGTAACAGTCTTGCCTTAAAACTTCTTCAAATGGGTTAGCTTTACGTGGATTTTTTTAGTAGCACTCGAAAAAACATATACTTTTCAAGGTGCTTGGAAATCTCATTTTAAAATAAGCCAATTCAATTGTCATATGGAGGAAGAAAAGAGGTGTTGGAATTTCACTACAAGATGGGACTGGTTGCAATGTTTGACGTACTTTTTAAGAATGACTTGTGGCCTCTAATTAGATATTGGAGCTTTTCAGAGAGTTAAATAAATAAATAAAATGGGAAGTCTTTTTAAAAGGCCTTTCTAATTAATTTGCTCAAATAATTTCATAACCTTTCCAGGACAGATAAAATATTTCTTATATTTTACACTATTTAGTCAGTAGAATATCCTTTATGGAATTAGGCTATGGAATGTAAATAATACTCAAAGAAAGAATTTGAGCTAGATTATAAACTGTGAAAACCTATAGCAATGGTGATTTATGGAGAGCATTATATAGTATGTGTATAATGCAGACCATATGTATGTACTTTAGTAAAGTGTCATCAAACGTAAGGGGTTCCCACCTTTCTTTCTTACTGCAATAATATAATCAATAGGTAAGCATGTATAATGTAACAATAAATTTACTCTATTATTTTAGAACAGTGCAACAGAAAACATACTTATGCAAGAGTTTTTATGGTATTAGAGTAAAGCATATTTCTTTCCATAGAAAACATACCAAAAAACCCCAAACCCTAACATCGTTTCGTAACAGGGAAGCCTTTAGTTTTTTACAGATATAGAAGGTGGAAAAGCAGGGCAATCATGCTGTTTACTCTAAACCACATTTAAATCTCCTTTGAGTTTTATGTGCTAAAATCAGCATTTTTGACATCTTAATCCAGATGCAGGAATTATCTTCCCACAAACAACGGAGATTATTAAAAAACTGTTCTCTCAACACCTTGCTGATTTAATACCCGCTTAACTCCTGCAGCATGTCTTGCTGTCATTAAACTGCATACACATGGTTCATTTTGGTCTTTTTTTAATCTTTTTTTTATTGAAAATTTTACATGTATGACTAAAAGTCATGGGCGATATCTTTCAGTTCCATTACAAAATCTGTGTCATATATATATATATATATATATATATACACACACACCCCTATATATATATATTTAATACAACTAGAAGCAAATCTACTGAATTATGAAACAATGATTGTCTACCAAAATGTAACTCAAATTAAATATGTTGCAGATAATTAAAATTATTTTGTTTTCTCTGATGGAGCTGAAGGCCACTTTCACATAGTTAATTGATAATGCTGGGCTGCAAAAATTACAAAGCCTTAATGATAATTTCCCATCTTCCAGCCTGGTGTCAGCCATAAATTAGGATTTTAGTAAAAGGATCTTTCTTTCAGAAAGAAGTACTTTTAGAGTGAGCATCATCCTCTATGGAGTACCTTCTATTCACAAATACAGTCCCGCAAACAGTTCTGTATGCCTCAGTAATTGCAGGCAAGTCAAGTCATTTCAAGTTAGGTACAAGCAAAAAAGTCTGCAGGAACATAGTCTAACTTAAGAACTCATCTACAGATTATCTAAAACAAAACTATCTGAAATAATACTTAGGAACACTATTTTACTTGAATATATGCCTTATTATCTAGTAATAAATCATGAAAGATGAAGTATAAATATTGTCAGAATCATAAAAAATTTGTCTTACTCTAAGAAATCCTACTTCAAAATCGTACAGTATTTTAACCAATAGCAGTTGTCCTTCTATTTTGGCACTCCTGAACCAGCGTAGAAATTATGTGTAGTGAGGTAACACCTTTGGGGAAAAATACTTATGTGCAGCAGGATCTAAAGATGATTTCTGGAGTTAATAATATTACATTGCTTAACATAAGAAAGAAATTGAAAAGAGTCTTTTACTGTGATTCAGCAGCAGCAAAAGAGAAGGGGAAGGAGAAAAGCAAGGTGTTTACAGTCTTTGAAGCATATAGCATGTTTAACCTTGAAAATTAAATCTTGCATTAAAGACACTCCCAGCTACCTCTGTAGTCTTCTTTCCAAAAATTCAATGTACAAATATTTTATTTGAATGTCTCAGACTTTGTAATGGCTCAGAAGAACAACTGCATGTCCTTGTAGCTGCTCTCCTTTCTGAGAGATGGATGGTGGGCGAGATTGCTTTACTGTAATTTCTCTATTTCCATGCTTCATTTCCTACTTTTATCAGAGACTGGAGAAAAATCAGCATGTTCTGACAAGTCTAATACCATGAGGCAGTAAAATGGACCTGAATTTAGTGGAGATTGGAGCTCCAAAATAAATATAAGACTTTATGACAAATAATAATAAAAAAGGATAAATTCTCCTGTACAAATCAGAAGAGATAATAAAAAATAGCAAATAGATAGCAACATCTTTTCTGTACCTACATGGGCATCACAAAACTTTTCAACTCTAAGAATACCCCTCCATATTTCTCATTTTATGTGGTTTGTAAACTACTTCAGTAAGTTGATGACAAACATTGTGGAATATCTTTGTACAAACAGTAATTTTTCATAAAACTACCCAGAAAATTACAGAGACTTCTAATTAAATAGCTCTCAGAACAAACAGAGAGAAGCAAAAAACAAAGATCTGCTGGGCTTTTGTTTGTTTTCATGTCTGTCCTCCTGCTTTCGGCCTAGCAAGCTGCATGCAACACGGTAGAGAAAATTTGTTAAAAAAACCTTGCATCCATAAATACTACACATTGCAATGTTGTATTGAATGATATACTATATTTGTAAATTTGTTTCTTCTTACACTTCTCTCATACCAGAGACTCTGGGTTCTAGATATAGCAGTACTGCAAAGGCATTTACAGAGTATCATTGGCTCATTGAGGTCACAGTGCGTAACATACTCTTTAAAGTGAGTTGCCTCTGCAGGTATCTGAGGGTTGCTATCTATTTGAATGTGGCTGAGCATTTCATTTTATCAAAAATGCCACCAAATGCTCATATTCTGGGTGGTCAGTGCAGTCCCTAGGACAAGTCTAATGAAGTTATGTTCCAGCAAGGCAAAAAAACCTAAAAGGTTAAAAATGGAGAAATATTTACAACTTTCTTCAGTCTGTAAGTTTGAGTTTTCTGTTTTAGTATTCTTCAGTGCATTTTCAGAGAAAGGTTCCAAGGCTATGAGTATAGGCAGTCTGGGCCAGTCCCATACATATCCGCAAGCCTTTTAAAGCGAGGGCCCCAGTCACTGAGGTAATCATAGTTCTGATCAGAGTTTGAGCTGATTGAATCTAAAGAACTGAGCGACTCTGCCACTGAGCCGTTCCCCTCAAATGCGTATGTCTGCAGGGAGTCGTAGGGTGGTGCGCAGGGGTCCACGTCAGCTTCTTTTAGTCTTTCCCAGATAAATTCCCTAAAAATGACATTATCTGGGATGCTTTTAAAAGTCGGTCTGCTCAGGAACTGAATCTCAGGTGTCACATCCCTTCTGGTCTTGGTGTCTCGGATAATGTTGAGGTTTCTCAAGGCAGCCATGTCAAAAGCCTCGGTGTCTTCTTCTCCACCACCCTCATCATCATACCTGACAATGTTCTCTCTGATATCTCTCTCTTCATCAAAAATGAGGGGCTCTTTTTTCCGTCGCCTCATAGTGACAATCAGCAAGACAAGAACTGAAACACAGAAAGACTGGAGTTTTAGCAATGCTGAAGTTTCCTCATAATTTTTTCTAGTGGTGGAACTACTCATTAATTTATATGGCAAAGACCCAAGGATATAGCAGGCAATTTATGCAGTTAGATTTGAAACCTAGCAGCTTCTGAAACAGCTTTTAAACCATAAGCTTTTTAGACATTAAAGAATCTATTTCCAAAACCATTCTGGATTAACGTCTTCATCTCTAATTCTATCTCTTATGCTGTCCGCTAAATATAAACTTTAAGGCTGGTTCAGTCTGACTATTACAAACTCACAGCCATGAAATAAAAAAAGGACCTTTTCCTGAACGGTTAATTGTCCAAGCAATAAAAGCACATTCATAAGTAACTGGATGGAATTTAACAACCATGGTTAGGGAAGTGACTGAATTAATGTATATGGCCAAACCCTGCTGAAAAAAAAAAAAAAAATTAAAAAATCGTTGACTGGAGAACACTGAATTGTTAAGCAATGTGTAAAATAAGACTGTCTCGGTTCATGCATTAAAAGTATCTATATAAGACCTCACTTTCTTATAAAGTGCAAAGTACTGTACTTCAGGTCTATGAATTACATCTAATGTGAACTGCTAGGGCTGGAGTTTGTTGGATCAGCCAGTGCTAGCAATGTAATTATTTTTTTAAGTGTAATCCTTAAAGTTTCTTTCAGCTTGAAAGGTAATAGTAAATTGCAGTGACAGCCAAAAGAACTGGCAGAAATTAACTCAAGTCTCCTCTTGTTCAAATACAGTTTTGGTAGAGAAATATCACTGTTGACATACAAAATATGAAAACAGAAATATGAATATTGCACCCATCTGTGGGACATGATGGAGTGTGAATCATGCTCCCAGAAAAAAAGATTAATACAGTATTGTAGCATCTGGATAACATTTGCTGAGTTAGTGATACTCCTAGAAAATAGCAGACATCACTATGACTATAAAAGTAACAGTATATTGAAAATTAAGTGTCATTCCACATTCAATTAATCTTTTCTGATTTTATGTTGTTTTTTTTTAATCTTAAGAATATGTGACATGCATTCATATGTCTAAGTTTTACAATCTTTACTTACAGTACTTTGATATGCCAACTAAATACTATATAAACATCTGGAAAAGCAAAAGCTAACATAGATAAAATTAAGCTTAGGCTTCCCTAGGTAGTCTCAAAAGTGGCTTTAATAAATTTTATAATGTAGGACTGACACTCTTGAAAACCCTCCTTTTCATGGAGGAATTTTAAAATTCAATATCAATCTAGTCGTCATGAGGCATGATTTAATATTGGGATCGCATGGTTAGAATAAACCAGTCCTTCAGAGACTGTACATGCAGAAAACTGTATCATATGTCTGCAGACGTTATGGTACTATTTGGAATTGGCTACAGTATAAAATGACTTTATAGGTGGACTTTCTGCAATTCTTTTTATTTTCCTTTGGAGCCATGTGTGTCTAAAGTTAAAACTGGAACAAGTGCAATTTTTTTTCTGAACTTTTTGACAAATATATTAGACAATATTTTTTTCCTTTTTTTTTCAGTAGCTAGGAGGCACACAGCTAATGATCCATCTACTAACAGATGCCTTGTGACTCTGTATTACTGCAGCATCAGCATCACACTTTCGCTTTTTTGCCCCTGGCATCTCCCTCATTCATGCCTTATGTATTGAATTCAGAAGCCACTAGTTTGCGGCATTTTTCTTTGAACAATATTTACATAAGCAGTTTGACAATATAAGATTTTGACCTTTAAAGTGGCTTTTGTGAAATTTCAAAACATTCTGATATTTGTATAATAAAAATTGAGCTGTAAATTCTACAGCAGAGAAAATAAAATTGTCATCATAGAGACAACAATTGCATGCCAGTCTTAATGTTTTTCCTTATTATAAAAGATATTTTAAAGTGAAAGACAAATTAGCTTCCTGACAGTAAAAATATACATTTAAACTGAGATTGCTATTGACATAACTTTTTAATTATTATCTTTAACATTTACCACCACAATTTTTATTGCCACATAAGTAAGCAGCTAATTATTTCCTTTACGCCAGTGTAAATCCATTTTCACACCATTGTCTTTCTTAACATGCTTCATTTTGAAAGTTAAATACCTGCTAATAAGTGAAAAATATGAAACTTAGTAGGCAGGTCCGCTTAAAGGTACAATAGAAATCAAGATACAATTAATGTTTTTTATAGTATTCCTTTTATATCTCACAACTTCTTGAAGCCAAGAAAAATATGGAATCTTTCTAAAGGTTAAATATTTTAGCATTTGCATGGCTTTATGAGATTATTAATTTCTAGGCTTTCCAACAGCTATGAATGATAAAGTTTAACCTCTAAATGAACAAAACCATAGTTGTATTGCCAGAACTGCAGAGAGGAATACAAGCTCCAAACAAATTTCACTGATACCTGAATCAAGTAAAAATTGTTTTAGAACTTCTCCATTTCTCATTGGTGGTGTTTTAACCACATACATGGTGGTGTTTTTTTCCCACATGTATCACTAAGTGGAGATTAAGTCAGTAATTAGTGACTGGCTGGGCATCTACAAAACCTAATTTTATGCTTTTTGGAGAAGAAATAATGGAATGGAAAAGCTTTAGGGCCATACATATTGCATATTGAGGCCACCACTTTGGGCTCCATGCTGGTACACCAAACCCATGCTGAAGAAATGAAATGGCAATACTGATTTCATATGTGATTTAACAAATAAATAAACCACTTGATATTAGAAGTAACTAATTATTATAATCAGAACTAATAAAGATCAGTCTAAACTAACCTTTTTGTTCTGATTCACCTAAATTGTTAGAAATGTTGATTTTGTTTAACAGGTACAATAGCCAAGAGAAAATGTCATTTGTGTTTATATTAGCTGTGGTAATACGTAGTTCTACCCTAGTGTCAGTAGTTTCAGTCCACCTAAATCAGTCTTTAAACAAACACCTTCAAATACAAAAGCGGATTTTTGCTTTGCTATTTTGAAGTGTACTTCATGAAATTATTATGAAATTTCCATTTTGGTATGATCTGGTAAAAAGTCAGGTTTAGGTCACCTGAGCATATTTCTCTGTTTTAGTATTAATCTTTCCTTTTGTACTTCAGGCAACTGCAACATAAATGGAAGAAAGCCATAAAAGCCCTGAGACAGCCCGAGGGAAAAGACTACATGCAGAGCTATACAGTAAGGGACAGAGCTAAATCACAAACATTATCATGCAGTGTATACGCTATACCCCTAAGCCTGGCATTTACTATAGCAATAAGCCACATCAGCTGCGAACAAATCTGCACATTGGTTTATGCCTTAGGTGTGTCATGATTCATAAAGCTGAAGACTGGAGATCCTCAGCCATCTAAGCAGCACACTAATAACCTATTTAGTTGTACCTTGCAGTTTCCAGTACAGTCAGACGAGATTTGGGGATTATCGAGGCCAAGACTCAGGAAACCTGCATTTCATTCCCAGTTAACAAGCTTCATATATGTGTTGTTTAATCCATTTGGATTGATATTTGCAAGGGACTGTGACCTTTAGATGCCCACACTGAGTGACCCTATAACTTTTCAGAAAACAGCTTCTGCATTACTTAATCACATTTTAAATGACTTAATTTGGATACCCCCAAATTAAAACAATTATAGGTTTGTCACTTTTAAAAGCGCTAGACCAAAACTCACACAAACTGCATAGTCACATGCTGTACACATTTTACCTATTTAGAGAGTAAGATCCTTATGACTAAGCCTGTTTCTTTTTGTTCACGGATCACACAAGTATCTGCACTGTTTTAATTGGGTTCTTGTAGGTATTGTAATAACAATACCAAATTCCTCATCTTTCAACTGAAAAAATAATAATTTAAATCTGTATTTTGAAGTTTAATCAATGTATTATTAACTTGTAAACTCTGGTACCACACTGATAGGAGGCTTTCATTAGTGCTTCTAAGAAAATAGGTGGTACTAATAGGTTATATTCAGAAGTATGGTAGAAAAAAATAATGAAAAAGCATTATGTCAATCTAGCTTTCCATTGTTTCAGTACAAAGAAAATCTTTAACCTCTCAAATATGATTGGGTTATCTACAGGTGAACATTTTTTTGTGTGTGATTTTATGTACACATCTTATGCTAAACACTTGTTACAAAGGCAATTATTGTGTCTGGAAGATGCTAACTGAAAAACAAATTACCTTGAATTAAATTACCATATAATTTTCAGAGGAGTTAAAAATTTTCTACTCCTCTAAAATTTATCTACAGTCTAAAATGAATACAAACTAGCTTTTCATGTGCTTTTTACAGAATAAATTGCAAGCACTTTTTTTTTTAAGTTTCTTTCTTTAAAACATAACCTCACTGCAGAGTGAATAATTATAAAACTGTTTTGAGTAATTAACAAAGTACTGGAACTTTCTTGTGGAATAAAATTTAGAATGTAGTCTTCAACAGTCACTATGAGGAGAGAGAAAGATTTTGGTAAAATGTTTTTAACTTTTAAAAATTATTTTACTTTGAAAAAATAGTCTACACCGTGTTATATGCAATTATAATGAATTAATATGATTTGGTAACTTATTCCTTCTTAGTGTCAGTGAAAACATTGTGCTCATCGAAAACTGATTGGTTGCTTAAATGAAAATAGTAACACTAAGAAATCCCACTGAAACAATCTGAGCCTTGGTCAAAACAAAAGGTTATTTATTAGGCAAAAGGATGTATGGAGCAAGATCAAATATCAAAGTACATCATACTAACTTTAAGAAGATAAGAGCTTGTTGAGAATTCAAGATACTAGTGCCAGAATGCATGTATCCATGACATTTATGCAAATCTCATGCCTCCTCCACTTTACAACTGGCACTCACATTGAGATAACATTGATGAATGTGACTGGATTTGCACTACGTGTTAATCTTGGGTCAGAAAAAAATAATTGATCCGGTAGCCTGTCTCCTGTTTTCACTGATAAACTCTTACACAGAAAGGTGCATCCCTTGGTCCCAGCCCTGGAACCACTTGCCAACAGCTGAAGCTTACTTTTTATGCTGTGCTAGTGGGTCTTCGGGATTTTTTTCTCAGGAACGGATGTGAAAAGAAAAAGGGAAAAAGGAGAGAGTAAATTCCTAGCAGTACTACTATTCAGCTGATTCCAGAAAATGTCTTCTAGGAACAAATGAGAGAAGAAGAAAGGCTCAGGGACCAGACAAGCAACAGCACTTGACTGGAGTTTCACTAGGCAGCAGTGATGCGTAGGTACCTCTTTCTTGTGAAAATTGGCACCTGGCTGGGGACAAAACAGCAGCAGGATACAGTACCAAAATGCAGCACTCAAAGCCAGGGTTAGCATACAAACACAGCCTAAACTATGCCTGCAGCTTTGAACTGTACCCAAAAGGAACAGTTTAGATTGGAAGTGACGACAGCACATACAAATATCTATTTAGATAAACACTGATGATGAATTCAGGCAGCTGATTTTGAAAGTCCAATTCTTTGGCAAACAAAATCAACAGTAGGGTGGCCATATGCCAGATTCCTCTTCAGTGCACAGGACGTTATTCAAACACTATGTTTAGAGAGCTTTCCTCAATTCTTTACCAAATCCTTGTTTGGCACACTAAAAATGACCGGAATGAAAACTGAGGTTTCTTGATTTATTGGTTCTATTTGAATCCTGGTGTACTGAGTATCATAGAATTATAGAATGCATTGGGTTGGAAGGGACCTTTAAAGGTCATCTAGTCCAACCCCCCTGCAGTAAACAGGGACATCTTTAACTAGATCAGATTGCTCAGAGCCTCATCAAGCCTGGTCTTGAATGTCTCCAGGGATGGGGCCTCCACCACTTCTCTGGGCAACCTGTTTCAATGCCTCTCCACCCTCATTGTAAAGAACTTCATCCTAATGTCTAATCTAAACCTGCCCTGCTCTAGTTTAAAACCATTGCCCCTCGTCCTATCGCTACATGCCCTTGCAAACAGCCCCTCCCCAGCTTTCTTATAGGCCCCTTTCAGGTACTGGAAGGCCGTTATAAGGTCTCCCCAGAGCCTTCTCTTCTCCAGGCTGAACAGCCCTGACTCTCTCAACCTGTCCTCATAGGAGAGATGCTCCAACCTTCGGAAGCAGAATAAGCAAGTTATTGTCTGGTGACATGCTGTGTCTCCACTCAGTGCTCTTCTTTGAGACATATGGTTCCTATTTAAGAAAAGCTTATACACAGGCCAGGCTACGGTAGTTTTTTATGCAATCTTCAGAAACTCCCTTTTTATATATAACAGATATGGTGACATTTCAATTTGGGATGAAGTGAATTGCTATTGTTACAGAACTTTTCTTAAGTACATTGGACCAAAGTTTTAAACGGGTGTTTTTCCACTGGTGCTAATGCCAGTTGATATAAAAGGATCTTTTGTATATCTTTTCGAACTCTACCATTTAACTTCATGTACAAATAAATTTCATTTGGGTGTATAAATGGCCCAGAAATGCTACTAGAAAAATGGTATTTAAAAATGCTAGTTAAAACTTTTGGCAATAATTCCCTTCCATTTCTCCTTAAACCTTGGCCTAACCATGTGTTGAGTGAGTTTAAACAATCTTATGTTGTTAGGTTTTTTTGTCACAAGGATGGAAAACTCTGGAAATGCCACCTCCTAGGCACAGCTATTGAGTAAGTTGGTTGGTTTCGTTGCAAAGGTAGTGATTTTTCCTACTCTGTAACAAGAACGCAAGAGGATTTTCTTTTTTGTGTCCTTTAGAAATGTTTGCAGCAAAAGGGATGTTTCCTTCTAACATTTTGCAGTGAGGTGAATCAAAGTCAATAAGAAGAGAAATCTATACATTGTTGAAATGCTGCCATGAGCAGAAGCGTGGACAAAAGTCTCTTGATTTGACCTATTCAAATTACTTGGATAACAGTGACAGATAAATCACCACTGGGATTATACCAACCTGAGGAGGCTATGGTCTTTCCTTTTCACTTAGACTGAGATGTGGAGCCAGGGAACAGAGAAATCTCCCCATTTATAACAACACTCAAGAAAATTCTTGTGTGCTGAATCGGTACCCTTGTTAACATGTGAACTTTCTGACAATAAGCAAAGCTGCACTTCTGCTCACCTGCACCTCCATCCTGCAGGCTGATCCTTCATTTTTACTCCTCAATTTGGGCCTTTATTACTAAAATGCAGTCATTTTATTTAAGGACTAGGCATGGAATAATATATGCTCATCAAACTAGGATTTTGACCGTTTTCCACCATCTTTTATCTAGTTGCAAGTTTCACTGCACAACATAAAATCCAACTGTGCTACCAGTTGCAGAAGTAACAAAAGATCATTCTGTGGAAGATATTCAATTAAATATGACACGCATCAGTAAATTACATCTGTTGTATTTTCTGAATGACGTTTGCTCTATGTAAATCAATCAATGTTTAAAAACAGTTATATCTCTGAAAAAGGGTCACACACTGATACTGGTTATACGGTGAGTAGGCTAAATTAAAATACTTCCATAAATTGCACTGTCTGTCTCTTAAATGTTACATTTGATGCAAGTGATCTTTTTTTTTCTTTTACTATTATTTCATATATATGTCTGGAGGCAGTTTGACATAGAACCAAAATATCCGAACTTGAAAATCCCAAACTATAGATTTTGTGTGTCTCATGATACACAATGCTGTTCTGCCTGAAATGTTAGGTGTCCCTGTTTACAGAAATCAGGGCAGGGGGAAAGGAGAGATGTTGAAGATCATATACATATATATAAAAGATATATACATATACCTTTTGCTACTATGCATTGAATGGAAAATAAGGATAACAGGAAGAAGACGTACCTAGCAATGTCAAGACACAAGCCAATATTGCTATCAGAGCTCCAGTGCTAAGTCCTGCAGGCAAGATATATGCTTCTGCATTGCATGTCTGAGCAATACCATCTGCATCACAATCACAGACTCTGATGGTGAGGGTATTCGTGCTACTAAGCGAAGGTGATCCACTGTCCACAATGAATATTGGCAAGTAGAAAACAGACTGTTCCTGTCTTCGGAACCCATTTCTTCTGGTTAATACTGTTGCAGTGTTATCTAGATAAAGGAATAAAAACATAAATATAAAATACATAACCTTTCTAAAACATGAGCCTATAAATAATACAGTACATCACTTAAAAGATTTATAAACACATTTATATTATTTATATTATTCCTGGACATACATTTTTGAAGCTGCAGAGATAGGATCAGCTGAGAAATAATACCAAAAAGGTCTATTTGGTTTTAGTTAAACTCACACTTCCACACTCTTGATAGATTGTTGAAGATGAAATCATTAAAAAAAAAAATAAAAAATTTACCCTTCAGTGATCAGATTAAGTATCTATATACCTGTTTCAAGTCTAATTTCCAAGGATTTATTTCAATTATTTACAGATATATATATCATAATAATTGAAGAGATGAACATATTAATAGGAGAATAAGCACTGAAGATCAATGAAATATTTTTTGAATGCAAAAAAAAAAATCCAGTTGGTGCACAAATACAGGTAATCGCACATGTAACAAAGACATGCACATGTTTTCAGTGTCATTTGAGAGTCAAGATGACTAATATAATCAATCTGAAATATGTGGCTCGATCCTGCTCTGAGTTGGGTGATTAAAAAGTCCATGTGTTCCAGAAAATATGTGCAAAACTCACTGTGTTCAATACAGGTTGACAGCTCCTGAGAGGTAGGGAGTTACATCTCCTAGAATGCATAGAAAAGGTCGGTCGGTCGGTCGGTCTATCTATCTATCTACTTATCTATCTATTTATAGACAGATATATTGATAGTTCTGTAAAGTTATCTTATTGTGTCATCTATTATGACCTACCTGGCAAAATATACAAGCACTTCTCCATATAGCATCATATGAGATATGCATAAAATTAATTAACATCGAAAGAGGCAACTGTTGCTGTATCTTGTCTATTATTACTTTTTCCCAGTCATAAATTCTCTGGAAGAGGGCTTGTCTTGACAAGGGCTTGTTTTACAGAACATGTGACAATGCCAGATTTCTGAACTGAGTCTTATTCTAATGCTTTTTTATTATTTTGATCATTATTACTATTACAGTCTTTAGTTTCGAACTGCAAGCTGCTCATATGAAGACAATTAAGCATGTCAGTAACTACACGCAGGGTGAGCCAATAAATAGCTGTGTGAGGGGACCTCATTAGTCACATGTTATACTTAGTGAATGTTGTTCAGAGTCCCTCTGTAGAAACAGTATCCTTTAGTCCACCATATGTCTGTTTTTCTTGTTTTATTAATAAGGATGACTTTGTAGCTCTGGTTTAGTGCTGATCTATAAAAGAGCAATGCAAGAGTAACATAGTGTCTATTTAGTTCTATTTGCTTCAGCTAATAGCTAAACTGCCTGATACATGCCCAGCTGCCCTACTATGCAGTGCAACTAATAAGAGCACTAGTTGGTTCTCAGATATTTTAACTAATAGAAACGTGATGTCAATGGGAATCTTTGCATAAGTCTTTGGGGAAATAGTCATAAGAAGCTTGTGTAAATATTGTAGACAGCTTCCATTATCAAATGCATTCTTCAATACTTCAATTTCTTCATACTTACTGAAAAGAGGCATTTTTCTTATTAAAAAAAAAAAGAAAAGAAAAAGAAAAAACCCACAAAACAAAACACACACACAAAAAAAAAAAAAAAAAAAAAACCCCACAAAAAAAACCCCCCCAAAAAAAAAAAAAAAAAAAACCAACACAAAAGCCCCCTTCTCGATTTACCATGCACTCATTTTTTTATGCCCTGAGTTACATTAATAAAACATGAATTCCTGGATATTTTTCAGTCACTGCCCCAAGGTAAAATCTAATTTAGATAAAACCCTATAAATACAAGGAAAAAAATGTAAGAAGAGTGACTTCTGGGGAAAAAAAATAAATACATATTTGAAGCTGCTGTGTTTGGCTCAAGGCTTTAAATGATTCAAACAACAGCTTAATTCCCTTGACAAATAATCTACAGATAAAATCAATTTGCAATATGATTGTAGTTTAATTTATGTCCTTACCAGAATAAAAGTTTATGTAGGCCATAATCAGCATGATGTATTCAAAATGAAGGATGTTAGTGGTGAATATTTACCCAAACAAAATGTCCTCACCTTTGTTGTCCTGCAGTGTAAAATTGTGGTTATTTGCTGCCTCTGCTGTTAAACTGAAGTAAAACTGATGGCCATTTGGTGGGTCGTCTTTATCAATTGCGCTGATTTTCTGGATCACCTGTTTTGAGATACATTGGGGTTTCATTGTTGGGCATGGTAAGAAGCATAAATATATGTACGTTGTATAACCCCTCTATTACTTATCAAAAAAATAAACCCTCCCTTAAGTCCTGCTCATGTTGCATTTTGGATTTCTAACCTATTAAGCATGCACAGATACAATTAAAGCTAAAATGTTACTCAGCTCTTTACTTTCCATGTACCAACAATTTTGGCCAAAAGCAATAATCTTCAAGGCCTGTGAGAAAGTTAGGTCCTGTCACTCACAAGGGCTTGGAGAATAAACTGCATAGCAGTGAACGAAGTGTGTCTCCTGGATGGCCCTTAATCTAGTTATCAGTGGCTGCAATCAATGTAAACTTTTGCAAGGAGAAGATGACGCTTTTAAGCATTTTAATTCATGCATTTTTTTTTTAATAATATAACAAAAAAATAAAAAACCAAGTCATAAGTATATTAATATTTTCTGGGATTTCTTTTTTATTATTATCGTTATTTTTCCAATTTTATTTTTTAAGTTTCTGTCAAAATCTGCCTCTAAAAATAGTGTCACCATTGCTTAAAATCCCTAAAGAATGAATACTCAGAGCTAACCATTCTTACTATATCACAGAGAAAACAAACAGGTACACCACTAAAAGCACACATATCTGTGTTTCTCATGAACACAAGCTAATAATCGTAGTGTTTTCTCTTAAGGATTTAAATTATGCTGTGATTTTGAAATGTGCAATAAACAACATCTGCCACAAGAAGGACAATATTCTGGGAGAATGCACAAAAGTGCAAAGTCTCCCAGGGAATATGCAGATTCTATGTGGGTGAAACATCTACTAGTTTTCTAGGAGAGAGAGAAGAGAATGAGAAAATATGTATTTCTTTTTTTCTGAGGTCTTACAAAGTGGAGAGGAAAAGTCCAAATATGAGAGACACCAAGGATAAACAACACCAGTTACTTTCATCTGGGTCTAGGACTACTTGGAAGACATTTGGTGAGTTAAAAACACTGGGGAATGTGGTAGGAATACATTTCCCTTGTGAAATTGTGGCCTTATGACCCATACTTCCTAAGGGAAATAAAAGTGTGTACTCATTTTAGGCATAATAGGCCTTTAGTCTCAGAAAAACCTCTGTGTTATGACTTCCCACTTCCTGGCAAAATTAGGAGGAAGTATACATTCTTAGTATTATTCAAAATTAGATGAGTTTAGCAAAACGTGTCAGTTATATCAGTAAGAAAGCCAGAGATTTTAACAGTACCTTCAACAAGTAATTTTTACACCTGACTCTCTCTCTTCAGAGGTATGGGGAAGACATTAGGGTTTGATTAATATTTGCTTGTGCTGCACATCAAAGAGTCATTTTTACTGGCAAAAGCTGATTGTAGTTTATCTTAAAGCTGGCAGGCTTTCATAAGGAATGGCTTCCTATCTGATAAAAAAAAAAAAAACACAATAAAACCATACCTGACATAAAGCCATACCTGACCAGGTTGAGCATTTTCACAGACAGTTGTCTCATACTCCATGGCAAACTCAGGAGCATTGTCATTGATGTCAAGGATAGTAATGGCAACATAGCCTCTGCCAATCTGTGCTGGATTCTCTACAGGAAAAGAACCAAAAAGCAATCAAGAAGAGATCCTTGGAAGTTATTCTTTGGGTCAGTACATTTTTCCTTTGCATTCTTCTTTTGCATACACATGTCAAATGAATTACTAACCCTCCTAGACAGACAAAGGAAGCTCTTGGCTTGATCTTCTGGACCCAGTGGAAACAGTGTTTATGTTTTCCAGCCACTTCAGTTAAACTAAGATTTTACTCTCAGGGATAAACTGAAAATCTAACTCACTAATCACAGCATCAAAACACATCATATGGAAGGATAAGAGCAAGATGATGTAAAACCATCGCCAAGGGGTATAGCTAGCCAGAACAGTGCTATACATATCGGGAATAGCTTGGTTATCATGGGTTAAATAATTTTTTATTGCGATTCAGATTGATCAGGCTCTTAAGAAGTTAAAACCAGAATTCCATCAGCTATGTATAGCAGAAAAAAGAGGAAGCTGTATTCCCAAGCAAATCCCAAAATATTTAAAGTGCACACAACTGAGCATTTCAACACTGTCATTAATAAGTTAAACACCTTAAATATGAATCACATTCTTAAACTGATGCACATCTCTAGCTAAAATACGAATCTACTCAGGGTCCAATGTCATCATTTAGTCTTAAACAGTAGATATTTTTGGACTAAGTATAAAGGACATCAGCGTGTGCTATACTTATTTTGCTACGTAACACCTCTCTTTTGGAGCAGGGAAAAGAGAGAATGCATTACTTTTTTACCATAATTGGTGATATTAGTGATAAAGCAGGACAGAATGAAAAACTCTACAAACCTTCAAATATGTATCTATCTTTTTATAAGGTATTGCAACCACATTTTAGTAAGTATTATAAGTATTTAAAACAGTGCATCCAAATGTAGATCACAACGTGTTTCGTTTTGGTTTTTTATTCCATGTGTGAAATACCAGAGGAGTAAGTAATTTTGACACCAAATTTCTGACACTTTTTCCTCTGCTGATCTAGGCTTATTGAAAACCAAGCAGGCCATGAAGATAAATTAAAGAATTGTAAGGTATTACTTGTGCTCCTGGACTCTCACTTGTGTCAGGTATGCCCCTTGGCTCCCTTGTCAGTTTTTTTACTATCCAGGAAAATTTTCAGTTTCTATTCTGGCCTCCTAGACCAAAATTTTACTCCTGAGAATACAAGATAAATTCATACAGACACTAAATGATAAATGTTAGGTTTCAGGTTAAACATTAAATTAACCTCACTGAAAGCAAGAAGTGAGGATTTTTAAAATAGCAGGCCAGGAAACTGGTAACTATGTTATTATTACAGCCCAACAGGGTAGTAATAAGTATGAAACTTGAAGAAATATATTCTTCAAATATAAAGGCAAAAATACGTAGATTTTCACAGAATGTATTCAGAGCTGAGCAAGTTCAGGTTTGAACTTGCATTAACAGAATTCCTGTTGTATGCACTTGAAGGGTTTGATTCTTCAACACTTTTCATCTTACAACAGAAAAGATACCAAGTACAAAATATCCTCTACAGTCTTACCTTAGAGTCAGGAAAGTGAAACCACATAAGTATTCGCATTCCGTTTCCTGCATACCTTTTAAGAATGCTGTGGTTGACTAACAGCAATCGACTCTAAGTGAGTGCCATCCCTAAGGTGGGCTAACTGCTTTCACGTATACTCCATATAGCTTTTCTTCTAAGGATACTTGATCTGAGGCTGCTGACTTAACATATTTCATCTTCCTTTGTACTTGTTTTTCAAAGTCAAAAGACTACACAAGGTATGACGCAAAGGAAATCTGTTGTATTCCTTAATTTTTATCACATGGGTTTCTTTTACATTAACTAAGTTATTTCTATCTGCCATGGTTTGAAACTGTCATAATTTCTCTAAATGCAGCTGATCACAACCAAGCCTGAAGTTTCACACATAAACAGCCAATAAAATCTTTAAATTGTGACTTACGACTCTCCATAGCCAAAACTGTGATATTATGAACAGCATTAGTTTCCCTGTCCAAAGATTTGGCAGTTGTAATGACTCCACTGTTGGCATCAATATTGAAATACCTCTCCAGGTCAGTGTTTCGATCTATTGAGTACCTAGGTGAAGGATGAAAGAAAACTTTTGATTTATGTTCAATTACAGCTTGTCAAAATGTTTCATTGATTTCTTATTAGAGAGAAAGAGTTTCCACTGTTTCCCCATTTTGAGATTTGTTTTGTCCAGTTTCTCTGGGGTTTTGAGGGAAGCAAAGCCATATGCAAAGGTGAGTTACACAGCGACCTGTGCTGAGAGTGGTGGGCTTCATTTCCCGTAGTGTTCTCTTAAGTGAGCTTATAGGTATTCCCCTTTCTTTTCTTTCTTTCTCTCTGCTGTAAGGCAATCTTTCGTTTATTCATGGAATACCATCCTCCTGAACACCAGCTCAGGAAAAGATGAGTTGGAAGTTTGCTATGTGGCTGCACCACCCAGGTGCTGCTCCCATGGGGGCTGGCAGTCTGAGCACAGAGCTTTCTATCAGCAGCAGGAGAGCCCCTGAGTTGCCCAGAGCTGCAGGGGCAAGGATAAAAAGGATAAAATGATGCAGAGTAGGTCAAGGGATTGCATGTCTCATCACTGTCAGCTCCCAGTGTTTTACTGTCATTAGACAAACACAGGCTCATGCCCTTAACTCTTTGGCTTAACATATCTTTTACCTCCAAATTTGTTTTAGGAAGGAGAAATGAGCTCCTTAGCAAACAGAAAATAGAATAAGGGAAAAGGTCAAAATGCCTGTGGGTGTTTTGCTTGTAACCCTTTTGAGAGAAAGGGACAGTTGATTAGGCAGATTTAGATTTACAACTAATTTAGATTTAGATTTACAACTGGAATATTCTTGACATTTGATTTAATATTGGGTTAGATTCTTGCACTCTCATTTTGATCAAGTATGTATCCAGAGCACTTCCTTACACTCAGGATGAATTAAAATGTCCAAATCAGTCCAAGTGTCATCATTACAATTACTGCCACACTGATGATATATTAGATTATTGATATAACATTAACCAAATTCATTGAACAATGTGGAAGGAAAGAATTATGGAAGATAGTTAAAAAAACGGGACCTCCCAGATATAAGGATCTTATGACACTATTCTTTTGTTCTATGTTGCAATATACAAGCTTCTGCTTTGTTGTATTACTGTGTTTTTATCTAGCCCTCTTGGCTACAAAATGCTAGAGCAGAGACTTGTTACATAATTAGAATTATTTTACTGTATTATGTCACAGTGAGAGAGAGAAAGGAGTAAAGAGTTGTAAAAACAGCAACAGCAGTTTTCATGGTTTAAGGCTTTCCTTCTTTCACTTTTGTTTTGTTTTGTTTTGTTTTTTTCATTTTATGTTAACTGTAGTTCATTTTTTCATGCCAGCACTGTTGTTTATTTGGTCAGCAGTGCTCTTCAGCTGTTTTGTGGCTGGCAAGCTTCCCCATGAGACTATGCTTC
>VYZM01018312.1:0-36572 GCA_013398915.1 Dromas ardeola
TTTTGCTTTGCTTGTGCGTGCAGTTTTGCTTCACTTATTAAACCATCTTTACCTTGACCCATGAGTTTTCTTGCTTTTCTCCTTCCAATTCTCTTCTCCATCCCACTGGGTGGGAGTGAGTGTGTGGCTGTGTGGGGCTTAGCTGGGGTTAAACCACAACATGATATACATTAAATGCAACAAAAATCTGGTAGGACTTAGTGATTTTAAGTAACGATTTTAATTGATGAATCACCATCATAAAAACATCATCAAAACTAGTGTTACTAGTACTTATCAACCACTGATTAAGTTTTAGACCACTTGAAATAGTTTTCTCCAAGACAGTGCCTGGGGATGGTGAGAGAGATGAGTCCCTTTCAAGGGCCCACTTTAAAAAAGGCTACGTGAATTGGAATTAACCTGGTACTGCTGCTGTCGTCATTCTTCCAAGGGTATCATCAGCTGGATTTTCACTCTCAAATACTTGTGTTTGTCCTCAGGTTACACTCAGGGCATGCACCACATACTACGAAATGTTTCATGGTGTAAAATTCCCCTTCTCACTGGCTGCAAAATGGTCCTCGCATTACTTCAGATACTTGACCGGCTTTTTTTTCTCTAAATAGTAGTGGTGGTTATGCCTTGGGGTTACATGGATACCACAGACTGTGAATGTATCCAGTCTGCTGTACAAAGGGCTAGATTTAAACAATCTTGGCATTAGTCAGTCCATAAAACCTGGTTTGGGGAACAGAGATCTGCCCTTGTCCACCTCGTGTAGATATGGTCTTGGATTTTTGCACCCATCTATTTCACATTACTATTACAATATCGAATAAAACATGACTGATAAAGACTGGAAAATATTAAATAAGGGAAAGACAGACATGTTGCTAGAAACTTATATGGATGCTTCTAAACTAGAAACAAACAAACAGACTTGTGTTTCAGTATGTCCAAATGTGTGGTCATATGCTGAATAAATTGGAAGTTAAGAACTTATATCCCAGGGCTACGTGAGTAGGAAAAATAAATTCAGTTATCAGAGGGTTCATCGTCTGTATGTAAACTCCCATTAAGACACTTGAACTGAAGGAACTGATCTGAATATTGCATATACAAGCAGGACAATACTGAGTTAGTATTGGGACTGCACTCTACGTTCAGCAATGGTGGAGTAGAGGGTACAGTGCAGTCTCTTCCTACTGTCCACATTTCAGAGGACAAATGATCTCAGTGACCACTTCTTGCTTTGTAAAATAAGATATTATAAAATATTGTAAAAGTAAAAAGAACTTAGTAATATTCTGCAAGTGAAATCACTGTGGCACCTGGTTGTTAGAAAATTAGAAATGGGTGGAAATGGCAGAATTTTGTGTGCAAACTCTGTTATGAATAGTATAGCAAAAATTAGACCCATTGGAAGGGTTTTTATTGCTAGGTATATTTTATTCCTGAATGGTAAATTACTTTTGAGTCATATGTCTAAATTACTCTGTTATATATTTCCCCTCCTACATGGTCAGAATTTTTTCCAAAATCATTGGCCAAGTAGGTGCTTTCTAAGACAGCTTCTCATTACTTTCTCATCTAAGATAGATCCACGTAAGGCCAGGGCAGATTTATTGTACTGTAGGGGATGAAATAGGTGAATTAATGGACATTCCACACCATTAATTTTGGTGGGGAAAGACCAAAAATTATTCATAAGGTCGTCTAAATTAGAGCCCTTCCCATTAAACTCACTTGGAATCTTTTTTACTTGCTTTCATTCTGCTGATGTACAAAGGACTGTAAATTGGTGCAATCATTATGCCAGGAGGCAAGAAGAATGTGTAAGCTAAAAGTAAGTTGGGAGCCTATTTGACCTGTATTGTCTTCAGGATCCCTGGTGTGCAAACTCAAGCAAATCAGCTTTCTTCTGTCCGCTTTAAAGGAAATTCACAACTGTGTATCCGTACAAAAAAAGGCTTATATGTAAAATAAACTCAGTTTGTTGGCACAAGGCTTAAACTGGCATAACTTTCCAATATATCACATAAAAGGCATTTCATAGGTTCATGCCTTCTAAGGCCAGAAAAGATCATCTTAATCATCTTGACAGACTTAACACGGGCCATGGGACTCTTTGAACTAATTTTTGATTCAGCTGTAATAGATATAACTGAAGGAATAAAGTGACAGTCATTTTTACGACTTTCAGCCCCTTGCACACTTTCACAATGAAAATGCAAAGTCCAAAATTAAACTCTCTATCAATAAAACTTTATTTTCTTAGCTAGGTTTCCTGCATTTGCAAGTGTCTGTAAACTATGTGCTGAAAAGTACATAACTGGAACATCAATTTTAAGCGAAAAATATATTTAAAATTTCCACTGAGAAAAGAAAACATCAAACGTAAAGCCTGGGAAAAATTAATTATTAAAAAAGTACTGATTTCCACAGTACCAGCAGAACCTAAGGACAAGTCAGTAAGACTAGATGTAAGAGAATTTGATGTATGTTCACATGTCTTTTTAAAGCTTGACCTATAATTACCAAATACAGCCTCTTGAATTTCTCTGGTGAAAGGTGGAAAACATCTATTCTTATGCTGGAGCAATTTTTCTTTTTTTTTTCAGTTCATGGCCAAAATAATTCTGGGATGAATTAAAGGAGGAAAGCTACCTCAATAGTAAAAGGGTATACTTTGTTTTCTACTGTTCTTTTGCATTGGTATGGGTATGAATCTTACCCACTGACTACATGTATGATTGTGTTTAGTTGGAACATAGAATCGTAGAATAATAGAATCAGTCATAGAATGTGTTGGGTTAGAAGGGATATTTAAAGGTCATCAGTCCAACCCCCCTGCAGTAATAACATAATTCATTCATAACATAATTCAGTAATAGCATAATTCATTACATTAATTTTTTTTTGCCAGAATTACAAGTGTTCTGGGAACTCTGTTTCTTTAAACTCAGAGAAAAGACAGAAGAGCTGGCTTCATGTTCACATCTCCAGCCAGAGCAGTTAGCACTGAAAAACATGACCTATAGTCCAGACTTTGGAATGGGGGATTTTATGTTTGCTTGTTGCCAAGGTGGCCTATTCTGATGCTACATCTTGACAGCAATTGTTTAAGATGGACAAGGGGCACGGAGCATCTGTTGTGTATAAAACACAGTAACTGCAACAGAGAATGACTTCGGGGACAGCATGAGAAGCAGAGTAATATCCCCTCACTGAAGAGATAGTGGAAGATGGGACCTTGCTTCAGAATAGGTATTCAACAGGATAATACTGAAGATACTTAGGGAAAAGAATACAGAATATGTCTATGAATCAGGCAAAACACAGACCCAAAATAAATGCAACACCATGCTGCTAGCAGGGAAAGAGACCTGCAGTGTTTGCCTAGTAAATAAGAATACATTATGAAAAAGATGTGTTCTAGAGAAAGTTCACGCTTTTCTTTCTCATTGTAGCTACCACAGGGTATGGTTAGATATATGATAAGAAAAAAAAAAGAGATGGTCTATCTGGTCAAACTATTTGTCTGGATTTCCCACTTGATTAGTATAGGTGCTGATGACTGTAATTTGAGTAAATCTCAAGTGAACAAAAAGTTTAGTGAAACAAGGGTAAACACGGCATACTGCAGACTTGACATTCTGCCCTGATTTCAGTCCTGCCTCATCACTCTAGACCCATCCATAAATTGCTGGTCTATGTCTGACCCTGCTCGCTGTCTCCAGACATGATCCTAAACCTAGCTTGCTGATGACTTGTCAGCTTGACCTTGGATGTTCCCCATCCCTACAGATTTGTCTGGGGATCTGGACTCTTGGCTGATTCTTCTTATCACCAGCAGACCTGTTCTGCTGGTCTAAAACCAGGCATTTCCAACTTTGCAGAGTATGGGTATGATAAGAACAAAAAGATTTTGAGAATTCTACTGCAGTGATAGCCTGCCTGCAAAGCTCTCAAGAAAAGATATTGAAGTGATAAGGATAAAATAAAAGGCATGAAAGGAAAGGGGAACCAAGTCTCAGTAACTTAGAAGTTGTGAATGTAGCTACAAAAAGGAAACCGAGCAACAGTTAGAGCCTTTGTCAGTGCATCAGGTGGCAGCAGCAGTAGCTGCCTTCTTTCTGTACAATGGCTGCCAATGAATGACCTGTCTCAACCCCTCACCCTTTTACTAAACTTGTGTCTATCAGTTGCAGAAATCCATATCTAGCTTTACAGTGAATAATTGTGTCCTCTTTACAGATGATATTAAAGAAAAGTAATGCCACAGTCACCAGCATTACAAAAATGGGGGTCATGCATGAGCTGTTTTCCCATAATGGTTAAGCACAGTAGTAACAGCTGGAGGACTTCAACCTTGTGTATGCTTGAGTGAGTCCATGCGCAATACAAATGAGCGATCAATGGGTTCAGCATGCTGCAAAAGAGTAATAGGATTGAAAAGCCGTAGGTACTAGTAAACACTGTGACATCTCAATAGTCTTCTATGGAAAGCCTCGTTACCATCATGAAATATTGCAAGGAGAACAGAACAGGTAAACGGCTTTAATACCTGTTTTGATCATTCCTGCTGAACTAGATTTTAGAGAAAGAATATGCAACATGTAGTAAAGCTCTTTGAAATGAGGTGGGGGAGAGCATATGAGAGCTCTGCCAAAGGGCTGTCACATTTGCTAGTAAAAAAAAGGCCAGATTACACCTCTAAAACTACTGTTCCAAGGACTCCTGGCCAAGGGGTGAGGCTGACCTCTACGCTGCTACAGACAGCTTTTCACATATAAGGTTGCTCAGCACATATCTAAGTGCTTTAGAGAAAGAGGGGAAATANTAATATCACACCTGTTTCTTTTAATATTGGCGGGATTTTGCTTTGGGGCTTTTTTGGGGGGATGGGGGGAGAATTGGGTTAACCGTATTTGTTGGTTTGGTTTCCCATTCTAGAAGACTACCTTAGCAAACAGAATATAGCTATTAAATGTCTTCTAGTTGTACTCACAATTTTTGCAGGCATTTTAGTGAAAACTTGCTGCTAGAAATATGTTTACTGCTCACATAGTAAATATTTGAGAGAGTAAATTATGAATTTTTAATCTAAGATATTTCCACCAGATACCTGACTTTATTTGCATTTATCCATTCATTGAACAAAATTTATATGTCAAGAAAAATAATATTGCATTTGAATAAACAGTTCAAATGAGCAGTTTAAAATCCATGGTATTGAAAGAAAATATATGGTGAATAGTTGCAGGTAATGAATATAGTTGAGAAAATATTAAGCTACTTGTGGGCACTTGACACAAGGAAAAGAGGCTAAATGTTACTAAATTATTCACTGTGAATCATTTGCTCTTCCACACTTCCCCAAGTCAGTCTTATTTTGACCTGATCACATAGTGCCAACAGAGGCTACAGTGCCAGAGGAGTGCCTCATCCTTAAAAAAGAAGGGGTTTTATTATTATTATCTCATTTTAGTGGTAAGCATTGAAGTAGCAGGGTTGTCTACTGACAAATAGGAGTTTTGTATTGCTCAGGGCACGGTCAGTAAGAAGAGGCTATCTCTATTTAGCACGAATATGTAGAGACTGTACTTCATAAAAAGGAAGAGCAAAAGGTTTTTTCAATTGTGAAGGTCATCTTTTACCTAAATGCATAATGGATGGATGGAGATAGAAGGTTTGAATATACGGTGGCAAGACAGAGAGAGAAAATATAGTTACTATGTCATGAAACTTTACAAGGTAAAAAGAAAAAAGAAAAAAAATCCAGAAAGCTCTTTTACATTGGTATAAAACGCTATAAGTGATAATAATCACTATTTCCTTGAATTCCTATTACCCTCTAAAGCTTGGTACCTGCTCTGGTGGGATTAAACTTTGCCTCATATCATCATGGAAAAGAAATCACTTAATATTAAGTAAGACTGAATTCAAAAGAAAAGGACGCATGTTGAAAGGATAATTAGCTATTACCTATCCCATGTACCTTTTCCACAGATACACAGGGGAATATGTACTCCTAAACTTCTCTTAGCTTGAATATGTTTCCTCACTGCCCGCTGTGAGTACATCTCTGGTGTTAATCAGTTTCAGTTCCCAGTTCCCTCCGGTGTGCAGGTCCCCTGCCGCTCCAGATTGCATGAATGGTAATTCATGTTGAAGCTCACAACGCATCAAGCAGCTAACCTGCAAACATATCCAGGAAAAAAATTTAAAAGGTGTGGTAGACGAGAGTGAAGCAGGTTGTTTCCTCCCTTCAATATTATCCCGACCTCATACATGCCCTAACTACGCACCCCTGGGCATCCAATACATGGCCTCACTTTCATGCTATAATCACTTTGGTGAGCTGCAGCAGAGCCCTCACATTATTCACCTTGTCCTAGGGAGAAACAAAAAAAAGAAAAAAAAAAAGATCATTACATCTTACCTTCACGAGTCTCAGAAAAGATCCAGTACTGATTTCTATGTGTTGGGGATATAGCCAGACTGCTTTAGTGAACTAGTGCTCAGCAGTGTGGAGCACTATTCTCTACCTCTTGGTCTGTGGGCAGGGAGCAGTCCCTGGGGTGGGTGCATTTAGCAGTGTAGATATAACCTCCTGCGTCCTTTCAGGGCACAGGTCTCTCCCTGTCTGCTTTTGCTTCTCATAAGCAGGATGCAACACTGCTTGGTGTCATTGCTCCTGCTCAGCCTCTACGGTCATCAAACATAACAGTACATTCTGGGTTTACAGTCAATCTTCAGAGACACATATAAAGATGTCAAGCTCTGCTAATGGAAGACCAGATCATGTAATACAATAAATATCTGCACACGCTTCTCTGTCTCAGTTTTATCATGACTGGTGAGCATCCTTAGTTTCTGGGAAAAAGCTTGTAAAAGAGCCCAAGTCCCTTCTTTGTTTTTCTTCTGGCATACAATATTTCCTCCGGGCCATGAAATATCTTCACGTTTCTGCAGTGGACTTTCTCCTTTCATTCTCTCTCTCTCTCCAGTCAAGCAAGACTATATGTGAACTGACCAACCCAGGAGAGATTCTCACGTACATAATGGAAAAAGACCTACATGCCCTTTTATCACTGATGCATCGGTTGCTGTGGATGAAAGTTAAGCTGATGGCTAGAGAAAGCTCCTGTGTTCTTCATCAGGTCCCCTCCTATGGATAACTGGTGGACAAGGACTATGAGGTTTATTATGGAGTTCACCCATCCTCGAGAGAAGAGTCTCAGCAAACCTTTCTGTTTTAATTGTCAACCGACTTTTTCAGATAATTCTCAGACAAGTTACCAAAGCCTTTACAGGGTAATCTGTTACCAAGTAATGATATCTTTGACACGCAAACTTAAAAGAAAAATATTCTGGGTTGCACGCATCTCTTTGTTGAACATTATCCCATTTAAGTCATCAAAGTTTAATGACTCTTGTTGTCTGCTCTGTGATAAAAGCAAGAATTTCTCATAACACCACCTGTGGGATTTAGCTCAACGCTGAGCTGAAAGTCAGCAGAAAAGACATGCAAGGCCCAGGTTCAAAGTGATGTTTGCAACCTGACACTTAGTACTGGCACTATGTACCAGCACTGAATATGAAACGTAGCCCATAAACTGTAAATAGACCGACTTCTTAACATCCTCATGTATTCACTGGTAAAGCTATTTAATATGCATGTAATGCTTTATGTTGGAACATATATGCTTTTATTTTGAAAATCAGCTGTATAAAATTAACATTTAAAACTCAGGCATGGGTCAGTCACTTCTGAACATTTTGAATTCTCTGAACACTTGTAGATGGGTTTTTTCTTTATGATTCTTATAAAAAAAACCTTTAACTAGCTATTATGTTCTAATATATGAAGTTTAGGGTTCAATCTGTCAACCTGTTGAAGTAGGCAAGAATGTCTAGGGTAACAACAGGTATCTTATTAAGGAGATTAAATGAAAAATTAGAAATAACCTTTAAAGGAAGAAATACCAGTTTAACATCTTTCTCTCCCTCTGCTCCCCATGTCTATAATTCACACTAATTTCATTAAGGTACCAGTCAGTATTTCACAAGAAGTGCCTTCACAGAGAGAAGGGTATCATGTATCAGGTAGCCTTTTTACTCTTACTGTGGAACCTCATTTTACCCACTCTCTGCTATATATGGCTCAATTATCATTTCTGAGACTAAACTGTATCAGGAGATGGAAAACTAGAAACAACTTTCATTTGTAATATCTATAAGACATAATGTCTTCTGAAAACTGCAAGTGGAAGTATGTGCTGCTGAGAAGCTTTGCCCTGTGTTAAAGGAGTATGATGAGTGTCCTCTCAGGAGCTTAGTCCGACAGTCACTGCAATAAATAGGAACGCTATTTTTTATTTAACCAGGTGCATGTTCAATCTTGAGCAATGAAATGTAGAGCAGCACGGTTCTGTGTCTGACTGCAAAAAGGCTTTTTAATCAGCACCGGTAGCCAGCTATCTCCTCGTCCTTCTTCAGACATGGAATTTCACATTCCTCAGTATCAGTGCCAGATTCTCTCATCGGATTCAGCTCTAGTTCAAGCACTTCATCAAAGCTTCAACCCTTTGAATTTACAGCTTTCTTCAGAAGCACAGTGCAGGTGCAATGATAGGACTGAAAACTTGGACAAAGCTATTATCTGCGTATTAGAGATGAAATGTGTAACCTTTAGAACTGATCTTACATGCCATCATCTGGAGGTCAAGTAGTAGGGTCATAGGATGGAAAAAGACCTGGAAATAAATCCAGTTCAAACCCTAGGAATTGTAGGTAAGTGTCCCATACAGGGTCTACAGAACATCTACTTTATGCGACCTTGTATATCACAGGCCACATAGAGCTTTCTAGCATCCTGTTACGAAGTGAACATTTACCGTAAAAGATCAAAACTCTCGACCATACAGTACTTCAGAAAGAAAGCAGAATCTCTGTCCGTGTCCAGAATTCCTGCAGTCAGAAGAAATCTGAGAGGCAGAATTTTCGCCATGGGCTTTTACCCACATATAGCCCACATGTAGCACTTCCATTACACAAGCTCCTCAGCTTACACTTCTCTTAAAGTGGCTTATTATTTACATGCTATACAAGGAAGGCATTTCCTTTGGATAGGGAAAGAAGTCCCCTTCATAGCAAAAATTGCTTAATGCCTCCCAGATGTGTAAGAAAAGGGAAAAATGATAGCTCATTTGAGGCAGGCTTTATGGGTACAGCTTAGTGAGATTATTAGTTCTTTGAATGAAGAGTTATCTGCCCTGTGTTTTTTCATTTTCATTTAATGTACAGACAAAAAAAAACCCATAGACTAAAATGAAACGTATTAGGCTGCTCATGCCAAATAGCAAAATAAGAGAGATTTAATAATCTTTTTAATGTCTATCAAATATATGTTATTTTAAAGAATCCCTGTTTCTTGGGCTATCTTTACTGTTCTCGTATCTGATATTCAGTGCCAGTTGATTTGTTTGTGGGAGGGGATTTTAAAGGAAAAATAAAGCTATTTTTCTGTGTCAGCTTAACAAATAAGATCTGTATGCTGTGGATAGTAATCATTAAAAGGATCTGTCATTAAAAATTGGTCTGAGATGGGTTTTCTTTGTTAGTCTTTTGATAGGAGATAGTAATTAGAATTGTTTGAAGAAAGATGAGTGATACTATGGAAAGAAATAGGCCATATTGATTTAGGAAACCATTGAAGAACACTGAGGTTTTTTTCCTGTTTTTCACACTTGCATGGAGGGCATCCCCTTAGCTGAAAGTATGATTTCCATCAGCTGATTACCAAGGAAGCTTGCATATCACTTATAGGTGTTTAAATGACTAAGCTACAAGAGCTGAATGGTTTATTGAATTAGAAGGGTAATTGTAAACATGACTTCAAATCCCTGCACAAAGGTTTTTAGTGGTACAAGGAACTTGTAGACTAAATCAGCTGGTTAGTACTGATTGCTCCAGTAGTACATTAAGTGTAGGCAACTATAACTATATTCAAATATTGATATGGCATAATTTGAGCTTGAAGAGGAAGAGTAGATTAGTAAAATTTGCCCAAAGCACCTCAGACTTTTCAAAAATCTGCAAGTACAGGAGCCTCCCTAGACCGCAGGATTTGTATCTTCACAAGAAAAATAACATCTTAAATTGTTTTTAGGACTCCTTCCATATATGCGTAAAACAATATCAGTTCTGGTTGGAACACAAATATAAATACAAGGGAGAGCTGCACAATTATCTGTGTAAAACTGGATTCATGCATTAGAGCTATTACATTGTTCACGGATTTTTAAATGTTAGAATCCTCATTAAAGTATCCTTGACTTAATTCTGTTTAAAAAAAAGAAAGTTGCAATTGACACTCTAATGCTGCCTTATTTAATCTTCATGTATAATTTATTCATCATACATTGCCATTGCTAAATCATTTAAGAATAAATTTTCATTGTAAGAGGAGCATCACTGTAGTTAGATCATTATGTATTTCCAAGAAAATATATTACTCTAGAGAGAAAAAAATATTTTTAGCTTTCTTATCTTCATTTTTTTTACAGTGATCTCTTTTTATCTCTCTTCATCTTTTAAGCTCTCATTCAGAAAAAGCTTGGCAATTGCTACGTTTAAGCATATACTTAGAACATGGTTAATTATTTTGCTAAATAGTGATATTTTCACAAGTTAAGGCCTCAGAGAACCGTCTATGCATGCTCTCCTTGGTGTAAGTCACTCATCATACCTTTATCATTTCTGTGTGACAGTATAACTGTACTGAAACTGCAATGTAGATTGGCAAACCTGTACTAACTGTTGCCCAGGTAACACAATTAAAAAAAAAAGAAGTCACATGACTAACAAACCCACCTGTTAGGCTTATGTTTATGTCTGTGAGTGTGGGTGGCAATACTCTTACTTAATTTAAGTCACCAAGAAAGTTGTGTATTTAGTTTAAACTTGACAGCTGGGTGGAATTCTGTTCCCAAAACATTTTATCTAGTGATATTTTAAACACCTTGTGTCGCTTTCAGCAACATCTCCAAAGAGGTATCCAAAGAGGTCTCGTTTTGTCATGTTCACCAACACCATCTTGATGTCTCAGGTGTCCTAGAACGCTTCAAACAGACCATAATGTATATTTTGAGACAACCGACTCTTTGACTGTTCAATAGGGATGAATTACCTTCTGGAGGAATTCTCTTTATTCATGGAATAAATGGAGTTTGGGACAACTACTTTGGGCGTAGTGACTAATTTTTAAGTGTCTGAAGTCAGGTGAAATAATTTCTTTTCCATGCCTTCCGTACTAACTGGATTAATAATCAGTCTCTGCCCTGTGACATAATTATATGATCTATGAATAGTACTGAAAAGTATGTGAAATACAGTACATTAAAACCCACAGCAAGGTATATAAAATATAAATATGAAGAATAGCGTGTATAGTACTGTAAGCTTTGATCTGTATGCAAGTTGGAGGGTGATTTTGGTCTTCAACTTGTAATGGCTATGTTTTGTTGCTCAGTTTACAGGCTTATAATATAGCACTTTCTCTAAATCTATGTTTCTTAGCTTCCTCAAAGTGTGAAAAATGAAAGCATGAGATTTACATTAGAAAGTATACGTAATTTTTATATACATGTATTCTAAGAACTTTACAGAGAATACTTCATAAGCTAGGGAAAGGTGGATAGAACAGCATAAAAGTATGATTTCTTTTTGCTTAAATTTGTAATATTTTTTCAGTGCTTTATGGTACATCTATTTTAACATTATGTTTTTGCAGTTGTGTTTTATTACTTAGTAGATGATCCTGACTTAAAAGTCTAGGTCAATACATGGTATTTGAACTGTACCTGAAAGCTACATGATAGTGATCAAGAGTAGTAGAAAGAAATAAGTGAGGTGTTGGTACTTTACATAAGAATGTTAAAGATTCTGATTTTTAGGTTTTATTATTCTTCCTTTAGAATACTACAATGTCCTGGATTTCAAATTTCTTATTTCTTGCAGAATGCTCTTATAAAGTTTTTTTCTAAACCAATGGAGAGACATATCTGAAAATTAGTGTAAATGATTTTTAAGGGACTTCGGTTATTTTTAGTAAGAGAAAAATGAATCTAATATGTCTATTTATACCTAATTCTGTCTTCTAAAGTATTCTCAGGCAGGAAGATGCTCCAAAGGCCTGCTTTTGCTGAGTACCTGCGAAACAAATGCTCTGACAGTAGCCCAGCTCCTGAGAACCTTTTAAGCTCTGCTTCTTCCCTGCCCCTGGTAGTTCTGTCTAGTCCTGTAAAGCTCATAAACTCCTCACTCCTCAGTGAAGACAGGAGAATAAACCACATTTGCCGTTTCTACAACATGCTGTTTTGGGGATATGCTGTTCTGAAATACATTAGGATAATGTAACAAATGCAAATTACCACTGATTTTACAGCCTCTCAAATCTCACAAATGCCTTGTCCAATTACCCTCAAACTTTCTAGGGAGGAAAAAAAAAAAAAATCACCTTCTTTCAGAACACCACACAAGAGAAATTTCTAATAGAACAGTCTGATGTTAAAATTAGATGGAAGGGCCTAATTGAGCTTATAATGGAAGGTACTTACAACCTTAGCCATGGAATGACTACCACAGCTCCATAATACCATCTATTTCAGAAAATCAGAAAGCTTTAGACAGACTGCCTGACAGAGTATTCAGAAATGGAGGGCAAAATACTAGCCAAGACAGGTCTGTGTTTATCACTATGCTGATGTTGACACTTACAGTATATCAAGAAAAAAAACAGTGTTACGTTGACTAACTAAACAATGCCCACATTTGTGTTGAAAATCTATGAAAGCCAAGTACTTTGGGGACTGTGTTTACTAAAGCCAGCTGAGTTATTCCGTGTTTTCGGTTATATAACAGATGACAAAATATTATAAGAATCTGTCCTTAATTTACCTATTAAAACAGTTATTTTTCAGCTTTCAGCCAAAGGCACAACCACTTTTCGTAGCTGGACCAGCTCCATATTTATACACAGGCACGCACATTTGTTTTGTAACACATCTGAATGTCTTGGACAAAAACTTTGCCTGTGGGAGTAAATAGCTTCCCCCCTACACCTTTTTGTCTGAAGTTTGGCCTTGGGAGACCAGGTTTATGCAGGCAATCAGACCTGTATTCATTTCACTTAAATTTAGACGCCTAACCTAAGTCGCTAAATTACGACCAGAGGTGCCATAGGTGATTCAGATCTCCACTGACTGTGTGAGGAGCTGACGGGAGCAGTGCTTGGTTTGGTACCAAAAACTAGCTGGGATAAATGGTATTCAGCGTGCCTAGCTCTGCCAAGTCAGGTGAGGCATGAATAGGAAGAAAGCCGAGTGTTGACTCCACTTCTCAATGCAGTGCCCAAGACAGCTCCATCTTGTGAAAGGAATTGCCATTTTCTGCTGGATGAAGCCAACATAAATGTAATATCCTGTTGAACAAACTGGGGAGCATGGATGTGTATGTCAAAGCATCTCTTTCTCACAGTGTCCTCCAGAATTACTGACCTATGGACACACTGCTCCCTTCTCAGTTTCAAACTTAATCTTTAATATGTTTTTAGTGCATTTTTTTTCCTTTTGCTTTTTTTTATTTTAATCTTTAATATGTTTTTAGTGCATTTTTTTTCCCCTTTTGCTTTGTTTTATTTTGTTTTCTTTTCCTTATTTTAAAGACAAATGGAACTGAGGAAAGGTGCAGCCTGTGGGAGTTTAGTAATTTCTGGGTTGCCTACGAGGGAGGTCGTGTGTTTAGCTGTTTAAATATCTAGACAGTGGTGACTGTGATGGTCTCTCTGTTGTAGCTGAACATTTCTAGTGGGTTCAGTGTACTGCTTGTAGCTTGTGAGCAACTGAACAAAATGAGACTTTCAGTTAGCTGGTTACTCAGTCTTATTCAGGCACTACACCATTCCTATAACAGAGTAGTACAAAGATTTATTGTTCCTTGGATTTCATTAACTTCCTGGTTTATATTTCAGTACTTGATTTTTTTTAGGCAAAATCCAAATCAGCTATAGGTAAATAGAGAATGTTTTTCGTGGTAATACCAACCAACAGTGGGTCAAGAGTAAGACGAATTGTGCCTTGAAGAATGCCTGTTTCTCTCATTGACTGTAAAGGGTGACAAATGTGTTCAGCTAAGATGCAGGTATCTATACGGTAGAGCTATAAAACTGATTGAGGTGGGATCACGTCCTTACTGAGAAACAACTTTTGGTTCAGAAGTCGTGAGAGATGTTTTGTTCTCCCCTCTGTTTCCTTGCGGGTGAGATGTGTGTGATTCCGTGTCTGACAGAGGCTGAATACAACTTTTGACATAAGTTCAGCCGTTCTGAAAGGCTGGTTTTCTATGAGGCCCGAATTTGCGCTGAGGTATTGAGTGCTAGTTTGCTGACCCCCAGTTATGAACTAACCCGATTACTTTGTCTCCTTTAGCAGGACCACATATTTTTTTTTGTCTGTATAACAACAGAGAGAGCATCAGTGATGCACATCTGGTAGAGTTCAGATGATGAAAGCCTTTTTTTTTCCTGTTTATGGCCTATGTCTGTGCACTGGGTGCAGATGCCCAGGCACTGGCAGCGGAGGCTGCAGGGATAACCTCTGTGAGGGGGGGGAAAAAATGCTGTGTGGCAGCGAGGAGTGAGGAAAAAATAAGAGAGAAACAGCCCTGCAGACACCAAGGCGAGAGAAGAAAGAGGGGAAGAGGTGCTCCAGGAGCAGAGACTCCCCTGCAGCCCCTGGAGAAGACCACACCAGAGCAGGTTCATCCGCACATCAGCAACAAAGGAGTGAGGGTGAGCCTTGAAAAAAGGGGAAGGTGTTGCTTTATTTTTTTTTTCTTTGTTTCTCACCACCCAGCTCTATTTTAATTGGCAATAAATTAAATTAATTTTCCCCAAGTCAAGTCTGCTTTGCCTGTGGCGGTAATTGGTAAGGGATTTCCCTGTCTTTATCTCTACTCATGAGGTTTTTCCTCTTATTTTCTCCCCCTCAATGGCATCAATACATCAACTTTCTGTCTGTGAAGTTGCAGTTCCTTCTGATTCTCTTCAATGCCAAGAGGGATCCTTCTATTAAAGTATACAGTAGATTCCCAGTTAGTGTAAGTCAGTACAGATCTTTGTCATGGAAATAATTTTTGAGGTAATTTCTGTCCATAAAGACGTCATCTCTGAAGCTGCATTGAATTTGAGGTAGTGACAAAGACGGATGTGTAAAATATGTTTTCTCTTAAATATAGCACTTTTTTTTTTTTTTTTAAATAAATGGATATCTCTTCTTGTAGGGATATAAAGCATGTATCTATAGTGGTTAATGGAAACAAAAAGAATGAACTGCCTGCTAAAATTTGAGATAATTTTAATAATAAGTGGGACTTTAACTTGTCAGAAAATGGAAAAAATCCAGAAATTTTAAGACGAAGTAGCTTTCATTTATATTGTTTGGACAGAAATTTTGGAGTCTCTTCAGCTGGAAGTACCGCATTTATTTTTGTTATGCTGATTACATTGTAGATCTCTCCATGCCATGGCACTCTCAGCGTGGGTCTGTTCTCAGCCTCGTTGTTCTGCTCTTAGGTAATTCATTCCTTCTTTAATTTTGCTGACTCCCATCTCTGAACCCACCAGACTAATTTATCTCTGGATATGGCACTACAGGTTTTGTTATGACAAAAAAGAGGAATTACCGATGGTCACAGCTGGTAGATTTCTGTTGGAGGAAGATTGAGAGACTAATTCAAATCAAGAAAGCAGCAAATAATGCTTTGAAATGCAATGAAGGCTATGGACCTGTACTAAATAAACAACAGTACACACATTACTAACGTCTTTTCCATTTAGAATTTAACATAAAAGAGTTAAAATTAACACCATTTTATGCAGTGCCAAATAGATCTTTAATGTGTTTTTTGCATATAAAAAATGTCTGTGCCTAGAGACATTTTACGACATCTTTATTTCTCCCTAGAACTCTCATATATTTTATTTCAATTGTATTCTATACTACATACACCCCTGTCCACAAGTGGTACCTTTGAGAACGTCAGGCCTTGGCTATGCGAATAATCTGTGTGAAAATCGTATTTTGTTCCTGAGGCTTGCAATTGGCAACCACTGAATATTGGCATGGGTTGCAAAAATGTTGAATTCTAGATTATTTATATCATGATTCTGGTGCTTTTAACTAAATATAATTATTATTGTATAATCTGTATGATACATAGCTATATGATATATTTACATGACTACATGATAATTTAAGCTGCAATATAGGAAGTATTCACACTCAGGATGTCACTGAATTGTGGATTAGCTACATGTGTCCTGAATAAGGAAGGATGTAAGAATGGATTTTGTCAGTATCTGTAGCATGCACCCTCCACCTTCTGTCTCCTTCAGCAAGGCTTAACTAGAATGACTCATAGAATAGCTCAATAGCCTATTCAGATAATTTACCTACACCCTGACACACTTATGTAAGACATGGGATTGTCAGTAATTTATCTGCCATGGTAATTAGTTTGCTGTATTAGCTGTAAATATGGCTCATCGTGTATTCACTCATTGTCTGTTTAACTCTTCCACAGTCAGCTGTTTTTATGGTCTGACCCCTGAAGTTCGCAATACTGCTGATCTTAAACACCTGTCTTAATAGATGCCTATTTCCCTCTATCAACAAGACACCTGGTTATAATATTAAAAATATAATTTTTAATTGTGTCCCCCTCTCAGCGGCTTAAAATCTGAGACTTTCAGGTTGTAGTAGGATGCAGTGCTTATTAATGATGTGTTTAAAAAAATAAACAAAAAGACACAATATACTTGATAGCAAATGAGCTGTGATAATATTTTTCTCTTTTTCATCTGTTTTTCACAGACAGTCTTGTAACTTACTGAAGGAACTTGTCCAGGAATTTGAACTCTGAACACATACTCTGTGTTTGTTGCCTGCAATCACATTCTCTGTGTGAGTAGGTGTTTATACACACACAGTTATATATCAGACCAAGAACAAATGGACTAAGGAGCTCTTATAATTTTAATAACGGGGACAAATTCAATTGCAGAAATTTTAGTATCGAAAAGAAAGAAAAGTGGTTCCTGCTACCCCTCTTATATCAGTGAAGAACCTTTGCAATATGCTAAAGATGACAGTTCAGTTTCCAAAATCTGGACCCCTGTTAGCACTGCAATTCTTTAATAATTTATCCTCAGTATGCATTTAGTCACAGACAGGAGAAAGAAGACAGCTTTTAGAAAGTCTTGGATACATTACCACAATAATTGTATCAGCAAGGACTCTGGAGCACCGACAAAATACATGAAACAGAGGAACATTCACTATTCGCTCTAGAAGCACAAAGGAAAAGATCAATGTTTGCTCAGTAAGGAAGGTCAAAATAGGGAGAAAGTAGAGGGAATTCACTGTCAAGACTGGGGTGCAAAAAATGGAAACAGTTTTTCTGAAGTGCAGTATCTCTAAAAAATCTAGATTCGTTTACAGATGCATTTTGCAGAATGCTGGTAGTTAATAAACAGATGGCTACATAACAGATTTTGGCTGGAGAATACCCATCAAGGGACGGAATAGTGGAGATATGACCTTGCGTTTTGAGGCAGGAGAAGGAGAAAAAAAGCAGTGTGCATCCGTGCTAAGTACCTAGCTGGAAGCCTGCAAAGTCAACCCGAGTCAGTGAGCTTTGGAGAAGCATGAGGTGGGCCAAGTAGTTACCTGGTGACTAAACATAGAAGTTACCTTAATATGAACCCAAAAATTCTGGGCTTAAATATAATTTTTACCATTTTTTTTTTTATCACAGAGCTCTTTGCTTCATTAATACAGCAAGCTGGGTTGTTGTATTTCACAGCTGTGCTGAGATTGACAGTAATATTGCAGCAAAATGAATATAGGTTTGTATTTGGGAAGGCAGATACTTAAATCCCTGTAATTAGACTTCAGTAAGGAAAGTAGTTAGTGGTAGCTGTTTGCAACAGTGCTGTGCCAAGGGTTGTGCCTTTCTGAACCAAAAGGGTCAGATGCAATCACTTTTATTACTTTTGAAATGCTAATTAAAGAGTCTATCAACATCTTGAAATACTGTTTCAGTAATTATGTTATATTATGAAGATTGCATGAGAGAAGATTTTTTAATCAATGTAAGTAGTAGTAATAAATACTGGACAATATCTTCCTTATAGAATAAAACTGTATATCATATTAGTAGAAAGTAATATATTGTATAGGACATCCTTCTCCTATGTTCTAACAACAAAGGGGAAGTTTTATTCTCCACTCACTGTTTCAGAAATCCTTGTGGTTTTGTCTGATGAGAACATAGAATCGTGGCAGTTTAAAAGTTAAATATGGTGACACTTGGTCAGATACAGAAAGAAATAGGGCCTATTTCTCTTCAATAACAATAGTTTTCACACTTTCCAAACCTTTCCCTAGGGAACTTCAGAGAAAATCAGATGTGCACCATAATCAAGTAGAAATTTACAGTATTAAGGCTTCAGTGTTTGTCATCTTTTTGAGGGCACACTGAAAAATTTATGACAAGTTTTTTCCAACTTAATTGTTGCAAGAAAAAGCCAGAATTTTGTAGTAATGGTTTAGGTACTGATNNNGAGTAATGGTTTAGGTAAGTATAATAAAAAAAAAAATAATTAAAAAAAAAAAAAAAAGGCTGATTTAGGCTATTAAAGCAGGAGTGTTCACCATCTGGAAGAGCTATATACTATATAACATCTGTTGATTTCACTCTCCAGAACATCACTAAAATACTTACAATTAAGAAAAGCAGTGACTATGTATAAACATAGTTAACCATTACTGGAAGAAACACCCTATAACAGATGTAAATTTGATACCATGTAATTCAACAATGCTTCATGCAATATTAATGGCCCTTCATAACGTCTTCTAATTTTAAAATTCATTACTAAATTATTCAGCAGTCTATAAAACAGATGTATGGCACTGCAGCACCCAAGTTGCTGTATCCATTATAAAATTATATTTTTATAATCCGCATGTAATTTGTCCTTTAAGTCTCATACAGAATCAACGGATTTTTCCAGGTGCTATGACTCACCTTCAGTTTCCTCACTCCCCTGAAAGGTTTCACTTGTGTTCCCTTATTATCTGTTTCAACATTAAATGTCAAGCTTTTATGGTTAGTTTAATTGGTACTGTTGCTCAGAGCTTGATAGGCATGTATTTTAGGAAAACAGAACACAGAGAAAATGTTTTCTTTTTCTTGTAATAGCTATTTGCATTTGCTGGAGGTTATAAGTAATTTCTTTGTCCAAGCATACTTGGTCTTTCACTCAGAAAAGGTATGCACTAGGAACAAACCTTACACTTTTGAAAGACTAGTTCAGATTCCTCCTATAGGTGACAATACACCCCTGGATGCTCTTTGCACCTTCATCTCCCATGTTCTGGAGGTAATTCTGTAATCTGGGTTACAACCATGTATGACAGTTTTGGTAGTGGTAGAGGAGGAGAGGTGATTTTTTTTTCCTCTGTCGTGTTTGAATTGATGACAGGATGACATGATGGAAAGTTTGGTTGAGCTGTTTGCCTTATTACATGGAATAGCAAAAAGTAGAGAGAGATATTTGTCTAATTATAGTAGCTGAAACACGAAAGCTGATGAGGTAAAACAGACAAAGCATAAGGTCAACAGGCTGTGCAAAGTATAACATGGTATACCAGCAAAGAAGGAAAAAGAGAGTTGATTTTAAAATGCTACATCCATATCACTTACTTTAAAGTCCAAGCTACGTACCACATCCAATTGCCCTAAAAAAATGCATGAAAGTATACGTAAATGGGTCCGAACAGTCAGGTTGCAACTTTACTCAGATTGTTCAGTAAACATGTTTTAACGTGCATTTTTGGACTATTCTGTCTCAAGGTCTGGGGAAGAGCAAGACCAGAGACTCTAAGTATGCCTAGTTCAATTACAACAGTGATTCAAATCAATTTGTTGTTGATGTACCTGGCTTAGGTTTGATTGCCGTATCAACTACTAAGGTCGAAATCTTACTGAGCTGGTATTGTGTGGTCTCTAAATGGATCAAGGAAGCAGGATAGTCTGCAACAGTCAGCCAGTTGTGGGTATCATGAGTAGAGATAGTTTCAAGTTAGATGCTTTGAACCTAGTCTATTTTAAACTACTGTGAGGGCACTATAGACATAATCCTTTTTTAATTGTGTTGGAATGTTTTTATATGAGCATGTAAACATTGTCGTTGTTATTCTCCAGAACAGAAGCAAGACATCTGCAGCCAGGAGGCCAGCTAGAGCACATTGTATTATACAGAACCTGCGCACTAAGTATACCACAGCAAAGATTTGACCCACTTGGCAGTCTACACCTAGAGTAGAAATATGCCTGATGCAGGATTCAACCTGCATGATGTCAGAGAATCATCAATTCTATGTCTAAATCTCAATGAATCACCCTACTTCCCCCCATAGTCACGAGGCAGAAATGGGAACCCTCAGGAGGCTTTTTTTTCTGATTTATCTTAGATGCTTATCATTGGGTGGGATGAATTCCCTTTTGGAGCTATTTTCAAAGGAACCTAGGATGACTAGCACAGACATAGACTGAAGATGCCTAAATTAGTGCAAATAAATTCTATTTCTGTTGCAAACTCCTCTCCACCCCTCCCCGTAATCAGAATTATTCAAATATTTAAACTTCCTCCATGAAGTCTATATGGAGCTTGGCATATTTCTATCACTTAGCCTTTAATTTTGAAATGCCTTGAGAAATGTTGCCTTTCTTTTCTAAGTTGTTATTATTCTTACAGGAACTCGATGATCCCTGTGGGTGGTATGACATTAGAAATAACAATATCAAAAAAACTTATTTTTTTTTTTCCATCTAGTACATTGAGAGTGAGACAGATTCCTCTGGAAAAGAAAACCTGTCCAGAAGGTTGCAGGGTGAGAACAATATAACATAATAGCTGCAGAATCTGCCTTGTTGTGTTTTTTGTTTTTTTTTTTTTCGTGAATAGGCAATATAGGGAAAATTGCTCAGCTATAGAGTTAACTAGGAGTAATCCCAAATGGCAGGAAGAAGGGCACTTCATAGTCACGTAATCAACTGAAACAGCATTTAGAAAGAACAGACAGCTGGCCCAGTCCAAACATCAGCAGTCAAGTGGGAGAGTTTGTCATTCTGTAAATGGCAAAATAACAAACACCTGACCTGAAGATAATAGGTTAATTGCTTTAATATTACATTTTGCATTGATGTTTGTTTTAATGTTGTGATGGATGAAAAGAGGTCATTTTTTTTTAAATGCAGGCCTTCCAGAACTGCAAATGTCTACCCAGTGGCCTGATGAAAAACGTCTCTTAGGTGATAAAATGAGTTGCATGCAAATGACAAGTAGGCTTGATGTGCCCTGAAAACATTCAGCTTGGAGTGACCTGTGATCATAAATTACTGGCATGCTGCATCAGATCCTAGACTTGTAATTTCATCAAGATCAACAAGATGCAATCTTGAAAACTGTTTGCATGATGTGAGGACGAATTGATGCCCTTGTCCTTCCAGACAGTTGGAGCTGATGCTCAGGAGTCTGACTACTTTGCGTCTCTAAGTAGCAGTATAGGGCCATTGTAAATAATTAAGTAGAAATTTGTTACCCTTTTGTCAAATGTATTTCTGATGTTACTCTTCCTTCGCCTCCATTAAGAAATCCCTTGATTAAATTTTAAAGTCTTAAACAATTTGAAGGGCTGAGAGCACAGGACACAAACTACAGTCTGAATGTTTTGCACAGGAAAGTCATATTCTCTCTGGAAGAAAAGAAAATAATGTCAAGTATTTAATATGCGATCCCGTGATTCTCTTTCAAGACAAGATGCTATAGATTTGATTACCAACTCAGTGGCTGGTACTTGTAGGTAATTTATTTTCTCATCTATTTGCTTTTAGAGATTCAGAATTTCTCTATATATATATTTACAAATGTTTCTATATAAATGAATGTATAGCTGAAAGCCTAATCCCATGTAGTTACATAAAGAGGATACATATGGACTAGTTCATACAAATGTGGTCTTTTCAGAATAAACGTTGCTGTTCATAACTTAAAAGCCCCAATTCTACCACTAAACCTATTCTAAGTTCTCTGAAGTGTATAAAAGAGCTTAAGAAAGAGACAACATTTTTATGAATAAAAGGGAGCTGAAAAATGGATTACCCTTACCTTGATTTCTGCATCTGGAGACATGATTAGTCATCATTCCTTTGATTATATACCTCTTTAAAAATGTATATACATTTATAAAACATACTCATTAACATGCATGTCTTGAAGTATAATATTTAACATATAATATTTATAGTGACAAAAGCCATTTACTGTGCATTGAACAAACAACGCAATCTATATTCAAGGAAGAAAAAAACATTATCGGGGAGCATATATTCCCACAGCAGAGAGCTTAATTCTGGAGCAGAGGACATATCATTTACGTTGACCTATTGATGCTTGCAAAAATACTGCTGTGCAGGCCTAACTGCTCTCATACAAATACATCAGTCATTAAGTGTTTTATTTTTATTCTGATTTTCTTAACATTTGTACATTCAGTTACAAAGAGCCTCCATCCCTTAAAGCTATATATAATTTTTCACCTCACTCCAGCGAAGCAGTAGAAAATAAAAGCGTCCCAGTACAGTATAACATTGAAGAAAGCCTCCCATGAGTGACAGCTCCTCAGTCATCATAGCACATTTACGGTCCCTAACTAGAATGCTGTGAAAAACGACAACTCCCTGTTAGTTTTATTTACTCCCCCAGTAATATCTGGACACCCATTTAGAAGATTATAGTCATTAATGTGTATTGCAGACAGTGTATGAACTCCTTAGACTTTATATTTGAAATATACATGCACTAATTATTTGCTTACAGAAGATGATGACTCATCCATTTTTCACATCAGACAGATCTAATTAAATTTCATAGAATCATAGAATCATTTTCCCAATTACGTGATCCCATTTCAAATTTTTATAATGTCGGGTTAGATACTTCCCACAGTTAAACTTTTTAAGACAAACTTTCTGTAAAAAAAATCTCTGCTTCTCCTCTGCCAACATTCCATTATCCCCCAAGCTTGATCCACACTGTCCCTCCAGCTGAGAAGTGCATATAGTTTCTTCTGAAATAAAGACTTGCTGTTTCTAAGAAAACCTACATATGACCACTAGGTATATCTACATCTTCTTCTAACTAAATGAGCTGACCCCACAGACAGCATTTTCAATGTCTGACAGAGAGCAAGAAAGGCTCAAATACTGAACTTCAAAAACATGTTCAGCAACTGTTAGTGGCTGCAGGCTGTATAATGAGTACCACAGAGAACATTATAAACTCCAAGCTGAGGAAAGCTACAGGCACGGTGGACTACATTATATTGTCCAATGCATGGTAGACATAACAGCACATAGTAACAGAAAAACATCTTGTATATAATTGTCAGAGTTGTAGTCCAGCAGCAGATTTTGTCTTTTTTAGTTCCTCCACTGGGAAGTCTGCAAATCTTTTGAGTTGCAACTGCCAAAAATTACAATTTCTTAAAAATAATTCTAAAAAATTTTATGCTATCCGAGGTCCGGTTTCTACTCTGGGCAATGCTCATCTAAATTTGGTCAGCTCAGTTGAAGCCAGTGATTATTTTTGGTAGAAGAGCACCAGTGGCCCTGTGTTATGCACTATTTCACTGGTTGTCAACTACACTTAAAAACTCAAGGGAGAGATGCCTCTTGAACAGGTGATGATATAGGAAAATGAATTATTTTTGAGCATTTGATATGCTTTTTGTTTAGAATCTTTAACTCACTTACAGTAATTTATATTGTAATGTTGAACGTACAAATAAACATTTCCCAGAAGAACTTTTAAAATAATCTTTTTGATCCACTTTCATAAAATTTTAATGTACTGATCTTCAAGCTGCTTTGCGATTTCAGCATTGGAATAGTCTATAAGGTACCCACAAAACTTATAAGCGGATACCGTAATCTCAGTACAGCTCCGTGAATTGTAAGACTAAGTTTGCCTGTTTGTGGCCACAGAAGATCTATACAACTGTCACATAACTAAGGTGTGGCTGAGCCAAATTCCAAATCAAGTAATTGCTTTCTGCCCCCTGAAGTTCATCTGCTAATTTTAACTGAATAAAATATTCGTCTTCATTTTCTGTCCAGACAGCTGGTTTGCTGAATGCTTTCAAGTACATTCCCGGATCCTTTTCAGAGGTTGCTTGCTTTGATTTGTTTATATAAGTGTTGTTCTACTTCTACCATGGCTAATTATTTCCTATTTAAAATTGCTTCTGGCTTTCTTTGAGCCACTGCAGTTATTCACCGATTCACTTATTTATAAAGGAAAGCCCTTAGTATTTGCCAGTTATTAGCATGCTGTGGTATGTGAACTACTTAAGGACAAGAAGAAAATCTTGATGTCATAGGCACTGATTACTGGCAAACTGTGACATAACATAACTAGTCTGCCTCTGTTGCCTAGTTACTCATATAGAAGTTCTTTGGACAGAATATATTGTCCATTGCTCATTTAAAAAAGAAAGGGCAAAATAAACCAGCTCTGAGAACATGATTTTTTGGCGTATACTGTTGTGGAATTTCCTGGGTGGAATATATATATAGTCACAGGAATATATAAGCGTACATATGCAAAATGTATAGTTACAGGCATGCTGGCCCATGACTGTGCCACCAGTTCTTGGTGACTTGTGTTACCTCCATTGGTGGAACTATTCATTGAGAGTGATACTGAGAGTGGTTTTCAAGAGGCCTTCCCAGCAGCACAACTTCAGCTGATACTGCGCTGTGAAAGCTTTTTCGCTTGCACCCAGTCCTTATTTCAGGGGTAGTTTCTCACGCTGTGGTATACGGATTCTCTGCTTATCAGGCATTCACTCCTATGGCATTTCTTCATATGAGTAGGTAACAGATACATTTATTTTACTCTTCCTGGCTGGCCAGAACACTTGCAAATGCATTATCATAAATCTCTGCATGTATATGTAAATAATATCTTAAAAGCGAGGGGAAGAAAAATTCTACTGAGGAGACTTATCTCTTTTAGACTCTGAGGGCAGCTTGGTTTCAGTGCAATCTTACACTGATTAGATCACTCTGGTGCATATATATTTTTTTTCTATTTATAATTACGCCTTTGTGGAAACCTTGCTGTTTATCAAAATATTGTGAAAAAAAAAAAAATTAAATTCTTGACTTGGTTTAATCTCTGAATCAGCCCATTAGTTTACATAGCCTAGTTTGGAGCCCTGTTTCTCATCTAAATGGAAGAGCTTTTTTGCCTTTAAAAAAGCAAAACCAGAAAAGAATGGTTTGAAAGGTAGAATGAAATAAGATTGTCATGTTATTTGGTAGGTGATTTAACATTTGAGCCTCTGTTATTTGCATATCAAAATGAGACATACAAGCAGCTTGAAAACAACAACTGCAAAGAAGTAACAAGAAGCTACCTACCAAAACTCATATATAGGGCTGGGATAGACTGGTCTACTGCATATGTTCATGTTATTCTTGAAAACACAGAGAAAAAAAATCGTGTATGGAAACATCTGACATTACAGCTCATTGTAACTGCAATTGCTCGATACTGAAATTATTTTTGCATGAATTTTTCCGCTTTTGAGTTTTAGTCCTTCTAGAGTTTCCTGTGCCCTCCCCCGCAATCCTTTTTTTTTTTTTTTTCTTTTCACTTGCATTTTTAACTCAGTTGAAAACTGCTCCTCCTTCTCATGGGGGAATAACTGTCCCTTTCTGGGTATTGTTTGGAAATGTAGCTCTTTTGACCAATATAAAAGCAACATTAAGTTGAACATTTTATTTTTAAACCAAAACAACATAGGCAGCTGACTCTAATTTTCTATCATTAAAGAAGAATCAAGTAGGTGGAACAAAGAACTCTGTATACCAATAACAAAATTTCACTTTCACCTAGACATGTAGTCACATGGACCAGCTGGTATAAATTGACATTGCCTTTAATAGAGCTATACCAGGTGACACCAGCTCAGCATCTGGCATCTATTTAGAGGATAAAATATAAAATCCATTTGCCGTTTTGATATACGTCTATACTTTCAATGAAGAGAGGGTTGGAATATCAATCTGCATATTATCAGTTAACAGATTAAAACTAATCTGAGAAGCACTGGTGATTACATACATATTTGGATTTTTAACAGGTCCATGTTTTTTGCAGAACTGTGAGTAATTATATGCCTGACTGGGTGAAATGGGATGAAATAAATCAATAATTTATTATGAGAATTTACTCATCGATTTAGTGTGCAAATCATCAGTAATCATATGCACTGTGCCAAAGAGCGAGTCGAGCTGAGCTCATTAAAAAGTCTTATATAAAACTCAACTCCTTAGGAGAGTTCGGTCACAAGATTGACAATACTTAAGATTCTTATAGCCCTTCATTTAGCTCAGCCTTAGTAAGAGATTGTCCTTTTTACTATGAAGTCAGAGCACTATTATCCATCCATTTTCTCAGAGATGCACTTCTCTATTCTGTTCTCACACTTGCGGTAGTCTTTCAAACTCTGCTCTTCACTTTTTCTTTGTTAGATTTTTAAAGTCTTTTAATTGACGAGAAGAGTAATTGACATTCTTTTAATTCGCAAGAAAAGCGGTGAGGGTTTGGGGTTATGTCGCTGTCAGTGCATAATTCCCATTTGTGTTTTGTGAATACCTGTTGTGTTTTACACTTCATTTTCAAGGTAACATTAAGTGCAGCTTAGAGCATTCATTTTAAAGCAGGAGGTTGAAGCATAGTGAAGAGACTATAGCTGGGAAGCTTTGATAGAGCAATCAAGGGCCATCAACACTTAATGGCTCTACACCAGTGGATCAATGGGCTCGCTAGCAGCAGGGCCATTGACTTTGAACAACTCTCTGCCCAGAAGCTGAAAGACTGCATGTTCATGTCAGAGCTGGAAAATTTGCGGCATAAGCACAGGGGGCTGAAAGGAGTCACAGGCTGTTCTAAAAGAGGAAAGTTCTCTGTATAAACGTGGAATTTTCTTCTTCAGTAGCCAGGTGAGCAGTTCAACAAGGCCAGAGGGTTGTTTATCTCGAAGACACAGCCTAATTCCTGAATCCACTCTGTTGCTAAAGGAACAGGAATGGTAAATGCTTTCTGGGATGTTTAGTTTGGGGTAGATTTGTGCTTTACTTTTACATACAAAAGTCTAACTGACAAATTGCATATCTGAGCCAGTGGTTCTTCCTTTTCCTGAGCATTGTCCCTGAATGTTGCCATCGTGAAATTGGACTACGCTGCAGAACACAGAAATTTTCGTCAAAAATTTCCAAGTCAAATTTTTGTAGAGAGCTGTGCCTCAAGGAGGCCGATGCACAGGTTTTACAGTGTTAGCAGCTGCACCATAAAATCATGGAATCATAGAATTGTCAGGGTTAGAAGGGACCTTAAAGATCATCTACTTCCACCCCCCCTGACGTTCCGTTACATTAAGAGGATCTAACTTGATTTTGAACTAAAGAAGTTTGTCCAAGAAAGTTTTCTGGAACGTATAATCAGCCATTAACTATGATTAGGAGATGCAGAAACGTATGGGATCCAGTTATTCCATCCAGACCTGACATAAAGCACAAGTAAATGGTATTGACAAATATGTGTATCAGTAGAGGGGGTTTTGTTTGTTTACCTGAAGAAAAAAAAAAGAAAAAAAAAGGGTTGTACATAGGTGCATGCATTTTCTTGTGGCTAGCAAAATTCAGTGGTGTGACAGTTGCTTAGGTAACTGAATGTTTTATTTAAGAGCTGAAGAAATATGTGGTAAATGGACTTTGAGGATGAAATTCACTACTTCGTGCAAAATGGATGAGAAATTGGATGTATGCAGGGAGGTAATGGGTAAAAGGTACACTAGATTCACAGACAGAACAACATGCTTGAGAAAAAAAGGTGGATAATGGAATGTGGTCATTAGAATGGGAATGTTTCAGGGGATAGATACATTTTCAACAGTGGTATTCAAAGGCTATATCATAGAAAACTACACAGATTGGCATTTTGTTTTTAAAAAGAAGCATTTATATAATACAGACAAACCCTACAGCTTGTGGGCACTGATATCGCATCAACACATCACACGCTTTTTATTTAATTGAGTGTGATTTAGGAAAAAGCATTTAGAACACAGTGTGCTCCATCACATCAAATCAATTTAAATTAACAGACCAATGTTTCAGCTGTAAACTGATGCTAATCAAGGACAAGATGCTAGAAGTTACTAAGCACCTCTTGTGAGCTTTAAAGAACTTTGATTTCTATTTACTACAGTGGGAACAGAGAGTCATGATCCACATCTTTCACAAAAAATTGGTGTCTTTGTAGGATTTTTTTCAGGTCATATGCAGTTACTCTCACCATTTGGTCTCAATTTGCCACAACTATATGTAAAAGTTTAACCATCTCTTAGGTAACAATCTGAATAGGTGATATTAGGCATATGAGGAAATCAAGCGTGTTCTTAAATAGATGGTGATTTTTTGGTGTTATCATCTGAATATTCCAGAAACATTATTAAAGGAAATCTTTATTTTTCTTTCTTTAAGATTGAGACAATTAAAAATAGCTCCAGCAGAAGCAGTTATTAATGAAATCCTTTTATAATATTTCATTCTCTAATGCTACTTGAATAATTAAACAATAACAACAAGAAGAAAATTCCCAAATGACGAGTTAATCTCATTTTCCTTCTTCCTTTTTTTTTTTTCTTTTCCCCTCCAACTAAAATCCAGAGGGAGAAGGGGTTTGTTGGGTCAGCTTTAACAAATGGATGTACTGTCCCTGTTACCAGGGCTACAAATTATGGCCATCTTTTCTCAAAATCATAGAAACAAGACTACAACAAACATAAATTACCTATAATTTTCTTATTCCAATAATTCAAATTCACATTTCCATTGCTGGGGATGAGTAAAGGAAAGCATGATTCATGTTGCAGTGAAAAGCTATTAAGGTCTAAGATTATTTAGGCTCTGAGTGAAAGGTGCCTGTTACTGTAAATGTGGAAAGCTAAAATAAAATCTTCAGTTAGATTAGAAGATGTATTTAAGATCTTTGCACGTATTCGGCTGGAAATGTGTGTCAGTCTTTGAAATTTTACTAACCCCTCAAATTTCCTAGTTTATTATTAGTATATTGAAAACAATCTAATTCTCAACCAGGCCTAAGTACCATGGGTCCCCCACAAAAAAAAAAAAAAAAAAAAAAGTATGAGAAAAGTCTAAATAAACCTTCTCCCGCCCTTCGCTGACTTCCTAGCAGTGAGCTAGAAATTACCTTACGCATGAGCCAAGCTGTTTGCAAATGAGGGTCTCCTCCTTTGAGGATCTGTGTTCATTGCATGGTGCTCTAAGAGCCAGACCTTTCTGTCGTGATGCACCTTGAAGCAGAAGGAAGCATTGTAGAAAAGACATACTTTCTGCAGCAGTTACACAGCTCTGCACTTGGGTGCATGATGTGTCTGTAGCCAATGCTGTAAGAAAGAACCTCGGAGACTATCCTCATCACTTTGATGTTTTAGGAAATAGAAATCTGTTTGTCATTATCCTATCTAATAATTTTCAAAAAGATCTCGCTCAAATATTTTAAATTGAAGTCTTAAGTTTAAATGTATTTATGAACATAAAATATTTCGTAATGGCTTATCACTAGCCATAAAGGAGTAAGACCAATGATTTCAGAGTAGACTGTATGTTAATGTAAATGTTTATACTTGAAGAATATTTATTGGTATGTACATTAATAAATGCATAAAATAATAACATCAAAGTAAAAAAAAATCAAATTACTTGAAACATACTATTTTGATGATCTGTAGTGAATGTATTCGGACTCTTCTTTTGACTGTCAATTTCAAAAGTTTATGTTTATGTTTAAATTCAGAATTACCTTTTTTATCTTCAGTGAAATACTAGAATACACTAAGAAAGAAACAAACAAACAAATTGGCTTCTAAACAGTTCTAAATACTAGTTTTCCAGTAGTATTTTACTGTTTCTTTATAAAACAGTTCGTATTACTTATTTAAATTGCATTTAAATAGAATTATTGGGGTTTGTTTGTTTGTTGGGTTTTTTTGAAACAAAAACCCACCAACTGAACAATAAATGTGAAAATTTGTGACTTTTATTCTCAAGAACGAAGCAGGGTTTGTGACACTAAGCATTAAACGTTAGGACACTAAATAAAAGGCAGATATATATTTCAGTGGTGGTTGTAATTTTGTGTGTTTATCACATATCCCTTACACATGTTCACAGCAAGCAAGACCAAGAGAGTATTAGTAGCTGCACGTCCTCAGCCTGATTTGAAATTCATTAAACGTATATTAATACATTCAGAAAAGTCCTAACTGCTTTTCCAGTAGGCCAGGGTGTATACGAATAGTAAACATGGAGATTTAATTTCATAAATAAGTTCCCACAATTCTTTATTTGCCAAAAAAGGGCTTTTAATTAAGGAATTTTCCATCATAAGTAAATTAAAAATAAAAGGTGTCACGAGATCAATCCTTTCAGCTCCTGAACACCGATGAAAAGAAATGCAATAAGCTAAAGTGTAAGGATTCTGGTATGCAAGGTGAAATCCAGCTTCATCGTAATCGATGGCAAGCTTTGTTATCGATTTCCACACAGCCCAGATTTTTCCTGACACCATTTGCTAAGTACCTGTGCTAATAGGCTCTTACATAGCAGGGGGGATGTGTACTGTCATCAGCAGAGTAAGCAAAGCTGCACTCTTGTCACCAAAGAGAGCACAGGTGAGTGGGAAGTAGCCTGAAGTAGAGTCAAAGCAGCGCAAGGCCCAGACACAGGCGCTTTATGTGCACCTGCTGAATGCACTAAGACGCAGCAAAACAATGTTTAGATTTTCATTTTCTCCCACTGACAAACTGCTGTTCAACAATGCTTTCTGTGTGCTTTCAAGCTCATGAGCAGGAGCAATCACGAGTTATTGCCACGCTGTGACGGGCATGCTCCCAATGAAACCGAGCCTCTCTGAAACCGCCGCTGAAAGCTGCGTACCTCGTGTCGGCCTCGGCTTTTGAAACACTCAGCTTCTCTGTTCGCGTACGTTTTTTGTGGCATGTACTATAAAGCAGTATCTTGAACAGCCTTACTTGTGGCTTTGTTATTATTCCCTTGCGACCCTGGGCGGAGCACTTTAAATTCTTTTGTTTTCTTAGCGTGCGTCACACGCTTAGAGAAGGAATGCAAGCACAACTAGCTCCAGCTTCGATTGTGCTTAGCCTACAACCCAAATTACCGCACCTATGCTCTGTTTTGTTAAAAGCAGCTTATGTTCTCCTCTCTGGGAAATAAAAGGTTTTCTATAATGGGAGCAGGGAGAAGACATTGTTAATTACTCATTTTCATTTTCAGTAAATTTTGGTTCACCCAGGGCAAGGCCAATTCTTGTTTACAAAAGAAATAGATACTTATTTTTAGATTCAATTAACCATAGCATAGACACCTTTTAAAAGTTCCTTTTCAGGTATGAACGAAACTTTTAGACTGTCTTACAGAGACGTGGGAAACTTGAGTTACAAACAGAACTTCATGTATTTCACCAAAGCCTTCAGGATCAAAGTTTGTGTCTAGTTTGGCAAGCATGTCTACAAATATTTAAGTTTAGTCGAAGTCTTTGGGTATTCTCAAGGTGCTGGCAGGTTTCTGTTCCCAATTTCATCTTTTTTGATGATATAGGAATCACTTTGCTTTTTCACTATATTATGGTGACTGAATTCTTGTGGAGGTAGTGGTGCAATGTGAGGTGTGCCCTAAAGTTCTTCCTTAACTGTCTAGCTGGACCTGATCAAGGCTACTTTGTTCCCTCTATGTGCCTGAGCCTCCTCCAATGTAACCTACAGAATGAGAGAGGTGAATGAAGAACAAAGGAATTCATAAAATCTTGACCATGTCTAGATATGCGCAAGGTGGCATTGGTTCAGAGGGGTTCTCCCAGGTCCCTCACTTAAGACAGCGATTAACACTGTTTCAATAAACTAATAAACTTGATGTGCTGGTGGAGAGGTTTGGCAGAGAGTGACAGTTCTATGCCATGTTTTAAAAAATGTGTAAAAACTTTGGTTGAAGCGTCATTTAATATTATTTTTTCTAAATACCCAGGTAGTTGAACTGAAATGATTAAGTAACTGCAATAACTGACCTAACTTAGCAACTTCAGAAATCTGCATCCAACCTGGACCTTTGATGTGAGCATTGTCTGGTTACTAAATTACATTGCTGCATTGCTGGTTTGCTTCTTAGTTTTTCAGGGAGACACTTACAAAATGCTATGATAGTTTTTCTGTTTAGTCAAATGGAGTGACACGCAATCTGGTGTGTGTCACCACTTGGTGATGGCAGGTCCTAAAATTTGCTAAGTACAAGCAAATGTAGTAACAGTTACATTCCATATACAAATACAGGCTGGGCGGAGAATGGATTGAGAGCAGCCCTGAGGAGAAGGACTTGGGAGTCTTGGTTGATGAGAAGTTCAATGTGAGTCACCAATGTGCTCTCACAGCCCAAAAAGCCAACCGCATCCTGGGCTGCATCAAAAGAAGCATGGCCAGCAGGTTGAGGGAGGTGATTCTGCCCCTCTACTCTGCTCTGGTGAAACCTCACCTGAAGTACTGCATCCAGCTTTGGAGTCCTCAGCACAGGAATGACATGGACCTGTTGAAACGGGTCCAGGAGAGGGCTACGAAGATGATCAGAGGGCTGGAGTACCTCTCCTATGAGGACAGGCTGAAAGAATTGGGGTTGTTCAGCCTGGAGAAGAGAAGGCTCTGGGGAGACCTTATAGCAGTCTTTCAGTACTTAAAGGGGAGCTACAGGAAAGATGGGGAGGGGATCTTTATCAGGCAGTGTAGTGATAAGACGAGGGGTAATGGTTTTAAACTGAAAGAGGGGAGATTTAGATTAGATATTAGGAAGAAATCGTTTAGTGTGAAGGTGGTGAGGCACTGGAACAGGTTTCCCAGGGAAGTTGTTGATGCCTCAGCCCTGGAAGTGTTCAAGGCCAGGCTGGATGAGGCTTTGAGTAATCTGGTCTAGTGGGAGGTGTCCCTGCCCATGGCAGGAGGGTTTGTAACTAGGTGATCTTTAAGGTCCCTTCCAACTCTAAATATTCTATGATTCTATGATTCTATGATTCCAGCCACAGTGATATTTTCCCAATGATTCAAAACAACTTCAGGAACACTAAACATACAAGAACGATGTTGTCTTCAATCCATATTCTCACTTTTACAAGGAATATACATGATACATGATACAAAACTATTGGTATATAAATATTTTAAAAGGTTAGGGAGAAGGGTGTCTAAGACAACAGAGAACTCCATGAAGTCCAATATACACGAGATAGATTTTTTCTTTCTATAACGGTTTGGAGTAACTATTTACAAGTCATCCAATTTCTAGTTTCTTCTTTAATACTAAAACTGAAATTATTTACAGAGTAAAAGCCTTACAAATATATATATATTTAAAATTTCAAATAAGTTCTGTTAGAGTTCAAAGATTTGTGGAAAGAAAATAATTATTTTCAAATAAATATTTAATTTATTGAATAACTAATAATCAGCTTTATAGCACTTGTACAGATTTTAAACAATTTAAGAAGCTGAAGGGCATCAAAGGTATTTCAGAGTATCACTTTAGATAATGACATTCTGAACCCAATAATTGCCAGCTAATGTATGTTAATAAGAACTTCTAAAATCTGTACTTTTCCCCTACCTCTTTACAGAGTACGTGGGAAAAAAGTGCAGTCTGGAGGTTATGAAACTGACTTCTGTCAATAAGGTGGCCATTTTTGTCTCCAGAGATTTCTTATGCTGAAAAAGTATAAAAGAAAGACAAAAAGCTGGAGCTAATATGGGCAAAATTCCAGGGTATTCATGAAAACAGCGTCCTAATCAATCTCCAAGTGAAATATCAGGCAATTAACACTGAAAGCCTGGTTAATTAGGGTGAATCATGTAAAAGGAAATGTTGGATAGTTCTATTTGCACAATCATTATATTTACCCTCTTGCTAGAGCTATAATTCAAAGTTTGTACACATAAGTACTAATATTGTCTCATTTTCCATGAAGATTACAAATTGTTCAGATAGTTAAATTCTCAGTGACAATACGGGGAGGGTTTGTTAGTTAATAACAGTCTAGATGCAGGACTAATGGTAAGAAATCATTATATACATTAAGGAACATACACAAAACTTATGTAAATAGATAATACCTAGGGTGTCCTAATGTGAAAAAGTCATTGGAAAAGTTTTTTATCACGTAATCACACCCCAAGCATTTGTTAACTGAAATCTTACAGATTCATAGTCTAGTTTCTTATGCAAATAAAATGCTACCAGTAGTTGTTTGTTAGAAAATGAAAAATCCATACACATTTTACTCAATACATATTTAATAAAGTGTTTGTTTTGTAAAATATATCCATACATAATATACAGATTCTTTATATAAAAACACACTTTCTCCAAAGGCTGTGATACTTTACCTGGTACAACTTTGCCAGTGCATAGTTCTTTAAGCTCATCAGCAACTGACATGTAAAAGTCTCCTGGAGTCACCTAATTTTTAACCATTCTACTGTTCCTCGCATGAAGGTGAGCAAATATTGACTGACCATTTTCATAATCTGTGTCGACCAGCTGTATACTTGCTACCTGAGGGGAATATTCATAACATTTCATACACATGAAGGTAAAGTAGCAAGAGACGTATGGTTTTAGCTTTGGTTTGTATGCCTGTTTTTTGAAAAATCTATTAAAAAGTATACAATGCATTGAAAAAGAGCGTTTGGAAGGCAAATAAGCAAATATAGGGTTTCACTATGTACTGCTGCATGCTAACTGCAGCTGCCTTTTCAGGGCAAGCAGTGAACAGGCTTGTGGCGGACTCACAGAGTTTGGACTTTGCAGACAGGGACAAGGACTTTTCCTCTGCTGAAGAGCTGTATCATCTACTATAAAGAAAAGCGTGCTGGTGTGAGATATTCTCATTAGCCTGCTCTGCTTAGCAGGTGTGCTGCTGCCAGCTGTGCCAGCTGCAGCTTAGTGGTGGCCCTCAGAGTCAAGCCAAGGTACAGCACAGCGGCAATCAGACCTTTTGTGATAGGAACACAGTCTTTCAGATAACCACCCATAAGCTTTACTGTATGTAAACATTTTGAAAGTTTTTACTGCTATGCAGCACCCAAAAATAACAAAAAGTAGCTGGAAACAGGGATTCAATAGGAAGTTGTAAATAGTCTTAAAATACTAGGAAAATTATGCTGGATAATTAGCATCAAAAGACAACATAGCATCACTAGCTGTCAAAGATGTAGAAATTATACTTCAGAAGTTTCTGTAGTGCGAAAAAAGTGTAGCTGAAGAAATTAAACTGCAGATGATCTAAAATCACATTTGCGAGAACTGGAATGTGAATCTTCTTAGTGGCTTATTGCTGTATATGTTGTTCCATCAGTCACTTTACATTATTCCTCATGTCAAGATGTTAGTGTCAAAAGTTGCCTTTTGCTCATGCATCCTTTTAGTAGGTAAGAAAGCTGATTAACTTATTTAGAAGGTAATTACCTAAACAAGAATTAAGTTAGACTGTCCCTAGATCTTTCACATAAGCTCAAAGGGAAAGAAAAATAATGAACAGCCACTGTAGTTCTGTTGCTTTTGAGCAGCGGTTCAGTTCAGGATAAGACCCTTATGCCTTCATGAGCAAAACGTTTTACCAAATTATCCGATGACCAAAATGGTGGTTCCCTGCACTTGGTTTACCTTGACATAAAGCAATAAATTAAAACTGATATATCTGTTCCAATTGTAGTCTGTGTGGTTAAAATCTGAGGTGTTTGCCTCTTTAATGGCAAATTTTCTTGATTCTTCTGTTAAAATCAAACATTTCTTCACAAACAATATGCAATCTGAATATCAACATGCATCTTCCATGACCATATTCTTAAAGCAACAGGTATAAGACTTGTGCAGGTAGAAGCAGTGCCTAAATCTGTACTATTTTGCACATAGAATTCAAGATTCACTGGGCAAGAAAGACAGGGGCAAGTATCGGATTGTTTTGGTCTGTTATATATGTTAAAATACAGAAACAGCCTTGTGAATGGGAAACAGTACTCCTCTCCTAGGTGAATCCCTAAGTACCAGACTACACAGTTTTCTTTTCTCAGATATATGTTTTATGTTTTCTCAAACATAAAATATCATAAAATATCAGTATATTATCAACATGTGGTTGCTAACATATCAGTTTTTCAGCTATTGCTGAGCAGCACTTCCATAGCATCCAAGCCTTCTCTATTTCCCTTTCCTCTCCTCTCCTCTCCTCTCCTCTCCTCTCCTCTCCT
>VYZM01018312.1:46179-64165 GCA_013398915.1 Dromas ardeola
CTGGTTTTTTGAATAATTCTGAATTTTTATCCCTTTTTTTTTTTTTTTTTTTTTTTCAAACAGAGTGGGCAATGTCAGCCATGGTATGAATGATTAAAATGCCTCAGGCTTCTGTGCAATAACATAAGTGTAGACTCTGGGCCTAAGTGAGCTAATTTTCATTTTCTATACTGCCGTTCCTTTAGTTTTAAGAGCATTGAGGACAATGATCATGTGGAAACTCTGAGGTGAAAGCATCTGCCCTGTGATTAAAAGAAATCCAAAAGAATATACTCTAAAACAATTTCTAAGAAAACCTACCTAAAGTAATTAACCTCAGTAGAATTGAGGATACTTCTTCAAGAGAAATTGTAGTATATCCCTTGCATGAAGTGCAAGTATTGCAAGGCAGAAAGAAATTTACCTAGAAGCGTTTGAGAGAAGCAGTGGGCCAGAGCAGTTTTGGCTGATAATTAATTAAAAGGAGCACATACAATAAGAATAAAGAAAAAGTAAACTAAATTCTTAAGTATGATCTGTTTTCACAGGCAAGGACTGATGAGCAACCAGCAATACTGAAAATCAATAGACTAACAAGCAATGAAAAGAATAATTTTCACCGTGTACAGAGGAAATATTAGTTGGTGAATAAAACTCACTATGAAATGATGTCATTTGGGCTAAGAAAAGGACTACATGAACAACCATGCATAATAGGTAGGATGAATATGTAAGATAGGTAAGACTGAGAGGGGATCTCATCAGCGTGGGTGTCAAGAGGATGGGGACAGACTCTTTTCAGTGGTGCCCAGTGACAGGACAAGGGGTAAAAGGCACAAGCTGGAACACAGGAATTTCCATCTCAACATGAGGAAAACCTTCTTTACTTTGAGGGTGGCAGAGCACTGGAACAGGCTGCCCAGAGAGGTGGTGGAGTCTCCTCCTCTGGAGACATTCAAAACCCGCCTGGACGTGTTCCTGTCCAGCCTGCTCTAGGGTGACCCTGCTCTGGCAGGGGGGTTGGACTAGATGATCTCCAGAGGTCCCTTCCAACCCCTACAATTCTGTGATTCTGTGAAAATGTAAAAATGTGTAAATATTCACACTTTAGTGAATGAACAAAATAGTAAGCGTCTGGAGATAAGGTGAACCATTTATGGTGTTCAAGAAGAGGAACTGAGTGTGCTCTGACAAGAAAAATTCAGAAGAGAAAGGTAATACTTAACTGTGCCGAATTTGGGCTATTCATACAGAAATAAGAGCTCTGCTGCTCAGATCTTTCAACAGGAAGACTGATTCTTTCACAATTTGGTCCCTCTTTCCTACTCCAAATTCTAGTCCATGAAGTATCTGAGAATTTTAAACATTCAGCAATGTCAGCCATATCTATCACACACACACAATTCATTTTTACTCCACACGCACTCAATTACACAAATGGTCTGTGCACACAATAAAGGTAAAACTTCAGAAATATGTTGGATTACTATGCCTACACAGAAAAGATGTTCTGCAGAGGTGATGAAAGTGTGCACTGAGTGCAGGTGCCCAGGCGCTGGCAGCGGGGGCTGCAGGGCGGCCTCTGTGAGGAGAGGCCGGGGCTGCCCCGAGCCGGACACAGCCGGTTCCAGCCGGCTCCAACCGACCCACCGCAGGGCACGGCTGGGCCCCGCAGCCAAGGTGGTGGCGTCTCAGCGAAAACATACTTAAGAAAGTGTAAAATGGCACACAGGCAGTGAGAAGCCAGGAAAAAAAGTGTGCAAAACAGCCCTGTGACATCAAAGTGAGAGATGAAGGAGGGGGAAGTGGTGCTCCAGGCACCAGAGCAGAGATTCCCTGCAACCCATGGTGAAGACCATGGTGACACAGGTTGTCCCCCTGCAGTCCCTGGAGGACCACATTGGAGCAGATATCCACCTACAGCCCATGGAGGATCCCACACCAGAGTAGGTGGATGTGCCCTTGAAGGAAGTTGCAGCCTGTGGAGAGCCCACAGCAGAGCAGGCTCCTGGCGGGAGCTGTAACCCATGGGGAGAAGCCCACGCTGGAGCAGATTTTCTGGCAGGAACCTGGGCCCTTGGGGTACCCATGTTAGAGCAGTTTGTTCCTGAAGAACTACAACCCATGGAAGTGGCCCATGCTGGGGCAATTCTTGAAGAACTGCAGCCCATGGAAAGAAGTTTGTGGAGGGACCCCACACCGGAACAGGGGAACAGCATGAAGAGAAAACAGTGGCAGAGACAAAGTGTTGTGAACTGACCACAACCCCCATTTCCCATCCTCTGGCACCATTCCAGGTGGGGGCAGAGGAGTTGGGGAGGAAGGAGTGAAGCTGATTGAGCCTTGCAAGCAAGGAGGCTGGGGGACAGGTGTTGTTTTACTTTTTTTTGGTCTTTGTTTCTCACCACCTGACTCTATTTTAGTTGGCAATACATTTAAATTAATTTTCCCCAAGTCAAGTCTATTTTACCCATGATGGTAACTGGTAAGTGATGCCCCCGTCTTTACCTTGACCCACAAGCTTCCTCATATCACTTTCTCCCTCTGTCCTGTTAAGGAGGAGGGAGTAAGAGAGCAGCTGGGTGGGCATCTCATAGCCAGTCAAGGTCTACCCCCCACAATATGTATATGATTTTCGGGGTGCATAAGGGCCTCTGTGAATGAACAGGCTATCTGTAGGCAGCAGATTGCTCACCATCTTGGCTGGGCAAGCGACACTGTGCATGAGCTACATAGCATACACGGACATATTTTTTTCTGAAAAATTGGCAGAGACCTACAAAGATTTGTAATCAATCTTCATTCCTGTGTTTATTATTTAGTTGGGCTGGAAAATTTAAATAAAGTTAACATGTTTTCTCAAAATAAAGAAATAAAAATAAAAAAAGCATATGAAGCTCTCTGAAGGTACTAAACACAATTTTGATTGATTTAGTTAATTCCAGGAGAGTAATGGCGGAAAGTGCTGCTATGGGAAGGAAGAAGTTTTCAAGAGTTATGTGGCACAACAAAAATTACAAAAATTCAGGTACTTTAAAAATGTCTTTCTACTTGAAATCAGGAACATAAAAATTCTCATTCTCCCTTCTCATCTCTCCCCAAATCTTTCATCTGGATAAAACTCAAAATGGCAGCATCATAGGGTCAGTACATTGTGTAGTCCTAAAGGAGCTGTGAAGATAGATAGGTAAATAGATATCTATCCCAGCCAAAACCAGTAAAAAATACAAGTCAACTTCCCAACTACTCTGTCTAATCACAACTGTAGTGCACTACTGTAGTGCACATTGGCTAATTTTGATTCTATTTTCCAGGTAGAAAATAGCTTTTGCTTAAGCTGTGGACATGCTTTCCTGTAAAGCCTTGAGGCCCTGTCGCAAACCCAAACATCTTTAGATTATGTTTTTTTCCTCCAGAATGATAACATAAAAATATTTCATTTGTGAAATATTGAAACATATGTGACATGTTTTACTACAGTATACATGCGAGAGATATTGTAAAATTTTAAGCTCAAGTTGCTATGTTAACCTCTTTGATTAGTGTTTAAGTACCTAAATATTAAACTGAAACTATTTTTTTTCCTAAGAATTAGGAATCCAGAGATGAAATCAGGGAAAGATGAAAGAGCTAAACCTCCTTAAAATTGTCTACTTTTATTTACATTTCTACATTTGGATTTATGAACTTAATTTGCATTGAAGCAATGCACGTAAATGAATGTGAAAAGCTCAGAACTGTTTTACTTCTGTAGAACAAATATAAGCACTTTTATAGTCTTGTAGACTTTGGTATTATTTTATTGGTATATTTTTTCCTGTGCCATAAGCTTACAGAGTTTATTCATTGAAGGATATTCACCCAGGAGAGGTGGTTCAGTGACATAGTGTATTCTTATATCCCTCCTTGCCCCATGGCAGAGCATATGGAACAGCACTAGTGCCCATGTCAATGATATAGGTGATGAGAAAGTGAGAAGGAAAGCAAATGTTTTAAGCACATACGGAGGTAACAGCTTTCCACAGTGACAATCCGGTGTCTAGTCAAAAACTGAGGTTGCCCAGCACCCCTGAGTGCAGCAGTGGGCCTGTGACACTCAAATTACTCCCGAGAAAAGGCAGGTCTGCTTCTCGAGGGGGATGTACCCCATCTTCCCTCACACTACCACCCCCATGGAAAGATGCCACACTGACTCTGTGTCATCCTTGCATTTATGGGCAGTTATTTAGGTGTTGTTACTTACCTCATATATTCTGTAGATGTTAACACTTTCAGATGTGAACATTGACCCACATAAAACCACAGTAACTTATTTTTTTCCACCACATAATCACTAGTCTACTTTTTAACTAGTTCTTTATCCTTTTCTGTGTCTTAATCTGGATCTCTAAAGCTTGTAGTTTTAAGCTGAGGCCTGTCATGTAAAACTTGATCAAAGGCTTGCTACAAATCCAAATAAAATATATTATACGCACAGTCATTATCAACCTTGTCTGTAAAATGAAGATATAGGTACAAAAATCTTAGGCTGTAGCAATGTATTTGCAAGCATTACAATATGATCTGCTACAGAGGGCTATTCTTTTGATGTTTCATTTGTAGTGTGTATTGTTCCATGAATAAGGTAATCCTTAATAATTTTACTCTGCAAAGTACAAAAAGAATCACAGAGTAAGTAAAGCATAATGTAAAATGCTGCAGTTTCTCTTTAAAAACAGTGGTGGTTTTGGTTTGGTGGTTTTTTGTTGTTTTGGGGTTTTTTGCTTGTTTGTTTGATCCTGTATATTTGAGATAAAGATATTTTTTTTTTAATTTGTTGCCAAATACTGCAATTATAACTCTTACGTGGACTTGCATGTGTTTTAAATTGTCTTGTCACCAAGGATAGTAAAAATTTTGGTTAAATGACACTAACGTATTGTTCTGTGAATCAGGAGGCTCGTGTTCTTACTAGTGAGAGTACGTGGGTACCCAAGTCAGTTGGAGTCTTTGCATGAATTCTAAATTATCTATGTATTTTTAAAATGTGCCCATCATGTCAGACAGACTTGAAAAGAGTTGCAGAACAGCACAAGGAGAAACTCAGTTCCTCACTGTTGTTTTTAAACTTCTTATTGCTGCTGACCTCCTTGGTCCACTGTTCTGCAAACTGGCTCAAAGCAGAGCTTTTTGTCAGTGACTGAAAAGGGGCATTGATTTTGGCAGTTGCTATTCAGCACTGCAGGGACAAGTGTACTATTTGAGGTGGTACTAGCAAGGAAATTACCATTAGCATATCCCAGTTCCTGTTACAGACACAACTTCAGAGTCATTCAGTTCCTTTGAAGTGCAGTCCTTTGGGAAAGGTTTTATGTCCCTTCATTCCTCTTTGGATAGCACTATACCATTCCAGAACTGGTAGGCTGGATCTCTGCACTGAGTCCCATGTTTCCTGATGATACTAACATGACAGGCATAGCAGAGTTTGTCATCTGTGAGCTCCTTCACACTTATGTCAGTAGTTGATTGTGAAAGGCTAAAACTCTCTCCTGCAAAATGAAATCTAATTTACTGGTTCACCCAAGGTTCATGGAATATAAAAGAAAGGAAAAAGAAGAAGAAGAAAAGCTTAATATCTAAGAATACTAGCTACAGTTTTTCCATAGCTACAACTTTTCCCATAATTTCTAAACTTTCCTTGTACTATAACCCACAACTATCTAGAAATTGGATTGCTTTCTCTGTGCTCTGTGAGTCTCTTTACCAACATGTGCTACAAGTTATTGACCTTCTTATTGGGTTAGCTACTTCAAGCCTCTAGAAGCTTGGTTCATGGTTAGGAAGAACACCTTTGGCTACTTTGCAAGACCTTTCCCCATCTAAAATTACTCATTATTACTCCCATAATAACCCTTGCTCCCTTTTCTTCTTAGTATTCTCTATGGTAGCACTTTATCATGTCATACTTACATTCTATTCAGTTTCTTTCAAATAGCCAAATTTGATTAATTCAGTATATGCAGGCAGATAAGATGAAGTTCTTGTTTTTATCAAGATTAATGCAAACAATTTCCTGAGTTTTCATATAGTGTGAGCTGATGCACCATGCAGAAAGAAACTTGGAACTTTATTGTCTCCAAAATGTAAGAGAGCACATGGTGTAAAAATAATTCTAACATTAAAGTTTTTAGGAAAAGATATGATAATTGAAAAGGAAGGGATGGGAAAGAAGGAAAACACAATATCACAACAACAGGATGGATACTAGTGAAGGATAACATATTGCTAAGGTCTTTCTCTTCTGAATCTTGAGGTAATGCAAAACAGTAACATTGCAGATACTGAAATTGTTTTCTTGCAGGAAAAAGTGAAAGACTAAAAGGTTTCATTATTGCACTGGAGCAGATAATTAGGAAATTATAGCTATTACGAGCTGATGAAGTAAGTACCAGAACTCTGAAGTATACCTGCCTGTCAACCCTTAGCTTAAAACTTCAGCTAGTTTTTGAAGCATTGCTTCTACTTTTTACCCCTTCACATTTCATTCTCTTTCCATTTCATATTTAGGTGTTGATTAGGGATGCTTTCTGTTAGCAAGGAGTTATGAATAAAATTTAGAGTTCATGAAAAGGGCAACTGGGGAGCAATGTAGTCAGAAGTCAGGGTGAGGATAGTGAAAAATGATACTAGTAAACATAGTGAGATTTATGAATGAAAGCATCCTACCATATGGTTTTGCTTCCCCCGAGGACATACTTATCTTGAAGAAATGTGATTAAAAAAAATTGGTAGGATTCTAAAGAAAAGCCTATACCATATGTGTTCTCCTTTCTATCGTCAGTTAGTGCCATGAAGAACCTGTGGTCTTACCATCAAGAATGGATGGAATTATACCATGGACTTGCTTTGAAGTCATAAGTGCTGACAAGCTTCCTGATAGTAACACCAGGACCCAGTTCCAATGATGATAAAAATCTTTTATTTGGGAACTGGGAAACACTGTTGTGCCTCTAAATTGTGTTTGACTATCTCTACAGAGTGTCCGTAAAGTTGGAGTTTTGATTAGTTATATGGACTTAATTCCATATTGCCTTTTTCTGTACAGGAGTATTACTTAAAGTACACATCAACACATAACAGTATGCCACCACAGGGGAACAGGGTGGAGTGGCTACAAGAACAAAACACACCATTCCATAACATAAAATCTAAAATTTATTTCCTAAGCGGATAGGCATAGTGCGTATATAGTAATTTCTATTCTAAGGTTTCTGGGACAAGCATATATTATGTACAAATGTATTCCTGCCAGCCAAGGCTGCTGCTCCACTGGTCCAGTTGTGTCTGAGACCATAAAACTGGGAAACGAGGACACTCACTCTGACCTTCCGATGGGGCTAGGCACTGCCTGACAGCCTGACCCCTACATGCAGCCATTCCCACTCTAGTTTAGCCTTCTGCATGGTGTTGGACATCCGTGGATGAATTTTCCTTCAAGCAGCTAATGATATAATTATTCATGGTTTTTGATGAGCCCCCAGTTCTCTCTCACGTAGCACCAGGCTGATCTCCATGACTTGCTCCATATCTTAAGCCAATAAAGCAATTGCTACATGGATGACTGTCACATTGTGGCCTCTCCTCAAATTTATTGCAAGGAAGTAATGTTAACTGTTCATCTGTGCTTCTGTGTGTCTGTCCTGTGCAGACCAAAGCCATTAGAGCAGGGCCAATGTAGTCCAGGCAAGTTCTTTCAGATAGTCCTGCTCATGACAACTATCACTGCTTCTTTGTTTTCCTCAGTGGATGCCGGAGCAATCGTAAGAGCTGTGAATCTGTGAATCATCAGTCAATTTACAGTACTTGACTTCTGGACTCTGTCTTACAGAAATATCAAAGGCAACACCTCTTATAGCTTTCTGAAGATAGTTATCTCTCCAGAGGTAATGTGCAGGACAAATCTTAGGATGTACAGAAATGAGATATTTCTAAATATTATTGTAATGAATGTAATAGTTTATATGTATCTAAGTTTTAGATTCTGTACTTAAAATTCCTGGACTTCAAAAGAAGTTTTTTGTGATGGGATTTGAGAGATCAGGCTCAAAACCTTCTAAACTTGGAGTTCCAGGTGGTGAGTCTGTATAAGGCACTGCAGAATCAGGATTATATGGCTTCTTCTGTGCAGAGAGACCACACAATAAAGTGTCATCTTTTACATACTGTGTAAGAACTTGCAATGGATGTTACTAGACTGAACAGAGATGGACCAGGTGAAGCCAGGAATGAACTGGCTTTAGAACTAGTGCTGATAAAAGGTGATTTCTGATTACTTGGCCCTTTTAATTTTTTTAAAATTTCCTCTAAAGAAATTGATCTGATGTTATAGTATAATATGAACATTCTTACTCATGTTATCAAACTTTTTTTCCCTGTTAGTTTTCCCCATTTTAGTTTCTTTACAACTAATTTTCAAATTGTAAGACATATTAAAAAAAAGAAGTGTTTAATCTTAGTAGTAACTTAACCTAAATGAGTTCAAAATTCCTTTGGGAATATAAAACAGTTCATCAGGTCTGCATTTTTTTTTTTTTCCAGGGAAAAACCTTGCTGATTTATTTATAATATTCAAAACCAATTAAGATGTCCTCTAATTATTAGGAATACTTAATCTTCTCTAAGGCAATATAAAAATAATTAAAATGAAAGCAGAGAAACTGAGTATAAAGAATAACTATACTAATTGTAAGACATTATTAGAAAAAACTTCTGGGAAATTTACCCACAGTTTTAATAATGTCCTCTGGTTGCTAAAATTATCTGTATTTTCTATTTGGAAATATATAGGAAAGACATAAAAAAAGTATATGCTTACAAACTTTTCCCAAATAGTACTGACTAGAGAATTTGTGAGAGAAAAAAATGCATACTTGCTGGTTTATATTTATATAAACTCCATCAGAAGTATCACTTACATTGTAGCTACACTGCAGCATAATTTAAAACTGTTCTGTAAGAACCTAGTTATTCAAATGAAAAATCAGTGGTTACAACCTGTTTTTGTAATGTCTACAATGTAATTATCCTGACTGGTTTATGAAAGTCTGGCAATATTTTCATGTGTTCCTTTGGAATCACTTTATTAATTAAAAAATTAGGTCAGCTCCACTGACCTAATTAACTCTAATAAAACCAACTAGGTCACAATTAAGATTCTCCTTTCATATAGGTATTTTCTGTCTCTTTAGCATCATTTGTGATTTAAGTCTGGAGGGCTTGTACAATTATTTCATGCTCTTTGTATTTTACTCTCTCTGTCATCTGATCTGCTTTTTTAAAACAATGAGTCCCACAGCTAAGAAAAGCCAGGGACAAACTACTTGAAATGACAAATCTAGCATCTGTATTATTCATGCCATTTTGGTGTCTACGAAAATATAAGGCAGAAAAAAGTCCGTGCTAAGGAATGAGACGAGTCTTAGAATCCCCTCTGTATTGTCACCGCATCTTCCAGGGAACCAGAAACGTTACTGGTTTATGTGGGCTGAGCTTCAAGAATTTGTCAACTGTCAGGTTAGGAAGTGTTGATTACGCATGTGTTACTGGGTTATGTTTGTTGCACTGTAGAACCATGTTGTTAAAATGCTACTGTCTGCACTACAGACAAGAAATAACAAGTTACTTCATAATTAAATTAAAGAAATATCTCTATCCAAGCACAAAGAGTTTCAGAGCAAGACCAGGTTCATTTTTGTTTTAGGTTTATACTTACAAGAAGCTTGTTGGAACAGGATGCTAAGGCGTATAAGTAGCCCTGTGTAGAAAGCTCCACGGTATTTACTCTAAGCTGTTTTTCTTGGTTTCCGCTTTAGTTGGTTAATGGGGAAAGACAGGATACCTAGATGATGTGTTACGCAACTTATGCACCTATTTTAAGAGGGGCTAAGTTAAGCTTCCTAAGAGACTGAAATGACTTAGATGAGCAGTTTAATCTTTCAGAGAGTTACAGTAAGTTGAAGGCTATAGTAAGTTAATCATTACAGTAAATTAATTGTGCTTGTTACAGTCTGACCATAGGCCAAATTGTCTAATAATTCCTTGCCCAGAAGAAATCTATGATAAATAAAGTGAGTAACACAATAGGAGACCTGAATAACCCCTGAAGAGAGTGCCCCATGGGAAAACAAGCAGTCCAGAAAGACTTAGCTAGGAAGTGTCTTAGTTGTAGGAAGAAAAAGAGAGAAAATCCTCTAGCTTCCAGAACTCATAAATATGTCAAAAATGTTTCTGTCAAGTAGTTAGATGATTCAGTTAATTAAAAATAGCAAAATAGTGATCCTCTAGTGATTATATGTGGTGTGAAAGTAAAAGTACCAGCTGAAAGATGATCTAGTGTCCCCATAGCATTTTACATAGGCCCCAAATGTTGCTGTTTCCAAAAGTTTTTTTAGAAGAAAATGAAAATTTATGGGAATCGATTCCACTCAAAAACCATTGTTGGTAACAATCAATGTCACAAAGCTCCTTGCTTGGCCAAAGATGGCTGCAGCACTGAGGCAGCCGTGATCACCTTTTTACATAATGCACATTGTAAACTGCATTCCTCTTCTAGGATTCACAAAGAGAATTGTGGTATAAACACGATATTTACAGATTTTACTTCAGAAAGAGATATTATAACCAAGTTCAAGCTAATGCATGACTTCACAGCTCTAATTCACCAAATAGTAAATAACTATAAACACAATTGAAAAAAAAAAAAAAAAAGAGGAAATTTCATTTTTAGAAATCTAATAAAATATCAAACAATCAATAACTTCATAATGAATTGTAGTTCTCTGGAGAGTACCTTACACAGTCCCCTTACCTTTTTTTTGCCTAATAAAGGATAGGTAGAGAACGGTCACTGTCATTTAGATGGAAATTTCTGTTCTGTATATGTAATGCCATCCTGTGACTGCTTATCCTTCTTCCTATTTACCTGTCGGTACATTACAATTCAGATTACAGCAAGTCGCAAGTGATTGTCCATAAATCATAATAAAATATGTCACATAATATCTAGGTTTTAGTGTAATACCTGAGTTATCTGGTGAGACAACCTGGACATTTAAATTGTATGTGATTTTCCATTACCTAAGAAACAACCTAGTTCTCCAGACAGCAACCAGCATAGTCTCGCAAACACAAAAAACATTAGGGAAGAAACTTTTGTCTTGTAAAATTCTTTATTTCCTCACAAGAAACAGAGTATTTTCTGAGCATAATACTTTCCAACAGGCAGAAAAGTAGGAAAAATAGTGTAATGTTCTTAAGTTATGTTGAAATGACACAAGTTTTGTCAACTATAGATATCTATATATCTCTGTTTCCAAAAATGTTATTCTTGTTGCTATGGAAATTTAATGACTCTTTATTTCAACACTTCTGCATGTGACCTTAACTCTGTAAAATGTGGACTTGTTATGCTGGTGCAAGTCTAACATGATTTTACTTGATATACCTAATATAGCAGCTTTAGCAGAGGGATTAGCAGATGAAGGAAAGCAAAACAGCAAGAGTTGTTACGGGACTTAAATGAATTTTAGTCACCAAACAGAACTTTTACATTTTGCATTCCCTGCCATTAGTATATTTTTCTTTGTTTTCTTTATCATGGAAGAAACTGCTTCTTTCTTATACAACATAATAAAAATGAAATTTCTATTTTACTTGTAGAAAGGCAAAAGATTTTTATCTCTAAAACCAGCCATTACAGTTACAGTGCTACTGGATTTTAGGCTTCTTTTTTATTTAACCAAACTGTTATGTATTAGGTCAGCATTCATGCACAAACTACTTAAGAAATATGAAGAATTTGGAAAAGTCTAGGCTACTTGGGGCTGCTTCTGGGGAGAGAGAATACAATAACCAATTGCTCATCCCACAGGAAAAGCACAGCTTGGAAATTTGATAAATCTATAAATATTCCTGAAATTTTGCTTTTAATGAGATGGATGCATTTGCAAGCCTTTATATGCTAAAAACTCAAAGATTCTGTGTGGTTAACTCTTACAGAAAAACTGCAGAGATGAGTAATTGCATATCCAGATGACTAAGAAGTATCTTAATTAAGCCATAAGGAGTTGGATGTTTCCAGAATACGCCAGCTATGTTGATGAAAATTGAATTTGAAACATGCGCATCTTTGCGCGTGGGAAAACTAGCTGTAGAATAGAAATCATGACATCTGTGGTGACATTTTGTCAAAATCATATAGGTTTAAAATGTAAAGTTGGTCTCTGCTCAAGAAGTGTGCTTTACCCAGTATGAATGGGGAACCATAATTTGTGTACCTCAAGTTGTGTACATGGCTTTTTAGCATGGCAGATACTATCACCAAGGAGAAAATTCACTTGAACACTGATAAGAAGTATCAGTCCTTTAGAAAGATCCTGTTGTGTGAGATCAACAGGATAATTAATTATTGAATTGAAAATATTCTGCTGTTCCTTCTGTTTCTTCTGATGTTCAAGGTCTTAACAGTAAACTCTTTTTTTCCCAGTTGAGTGATGAACTGAGTAGCTGAATATTGCAATTAGATGCCTTATTGTAGTGTGTCTAAGGAATTAAATCTCACTAGAATCTTTTATCTGACTTTTTCTGTAGCCATAAACTTAACTGTGCTAGACACTACTCTGAGTTAGTGACCCGAGTAAGAACATTTGGGACTGTTGATTAACTGGGGAAATATTTTGTTTGGTTATTTTTTTGTTAATTTCAGACTGAATACCACACCTAGCATACCATTCTCCTTCTAAAGTAGATCTCATTAATTTCAGCCCTATACATGTCAAAAGAAACACTCGTACTTCTTCATTTTGTATTAAAGAGTTACTGTTCCTCAGGTGGGAGTCTTTACCTGACTACACGTAGACTGACTCAGTGAAGACAACTATGTCTGACATAGTGAGTTGTATGGTCCCTTCACAATCAGTGAAGAGAAATAAGCACTTGTAGGACATGGGTATGGCATCCTGAAGTATACAATCAGCAGAGATCAGATTGACTGTTTACTAGAAGGTCTTATATCTCTTAATTGACTATAAACAAGCAACATTTTACAGTCATTTTAAATAACCAGACTATGATGTGTAAACTTACTGAGGAGGTTCAAGGTAGAAGAGGAACAGAAATGTACTACGCTAGGCAACAGAATGATTTTCTTCTTTAGAAAAATATAGATTCTAAGGGTTTAGCATTTATTTTCTTTAAAAGACATGGCTGGTGCCTAAGAAGCTACAAACCTGGAATAATATCTATGGCATAGCAACATGTTTCCATGCATACAGTGGTTCTCAAAGTTTTGAAATTGAAATCCACCTTTGCAGGGTCATGTGTCTTTGTGTGCCACCTTTTGCATATAAATCCAAACTAAACAGTTTTTCCTTCAAAACCTTACTTTTTATTAACCAATGACTTCAATTTAAAATGAGTTATTTTATTTCTAGGAAGGATCTTGCATTCACTTTCCCGCTTATATATAAAAAACTTTATATATATAAAACTTAGTACCTACCACCATTTTACTGTTTCTCAGCTGAGGTGGCAGCAGATTGGTGCCTGCAGGTTAGCAAACGAAAAAAGACATTGAAATTGCGTAATGATGTAAAGTAAGAACCATAAGAACCATTGTATTGTTAAGAACCATACGATGGTTAAATTAAGGATCATGCAGTGTCATACTTCCTCTCCGTTGATAGCAAATAATAGATGCTTTAGAGAAGAGTGTTGGAACACAAAGCTGTAGTGTAGGAAGCACAAAATATCACTTCCATTAACAAAGCTTCCTATTCATGCATGTTTTTCTTTTTTGAACTTATCTGATGACTTTTGTATTTCATATAAGTTTTTGCCATCTGCTACATTCTATAAAAATCAGTTCCCCAGTTTAACATCGCATGGTGTGATAAGAATGTCCCCCTTCTTTGTTGTTTTGAAAACTTGTCTGTAAGTATTCATGTTAAAGTAGTGGCTGCTAACTGCCTTTAATTGCTGGCACTAGCATTTATGCCTGGGCAGGGGAGGGAACGCTGCACTGCTCCTCTGTTTGAAGCTGTTGAAAGAAACAAAAAGTAGTAGCTCCACAAAATATCCTTATTGTAATTTCAGATGTTTCTCCATACATAGAAAATATTACTATAGACATCGGAAAGTGGTCATATTTGCATAAGATTCCCATGAAAATGTATGAGGTTTTATTTTTTAAGACCAGATATTTAAAAAAAAAAATCAGGAAAAAACCCCTCTCTATAAATTAAAGAGGGCTCAATAAGATTGTTCTTTTGGACAGATAATAGAAAATTTTGTGGGTGTTTGATGTAAGAAAATGTAGAAAGAAAGACTGATGAAAGACTATGCAGAAAGTGCAGTACTTTTCTATGAGAAATACATTTAGAAATCACGGCCACGTAGTCAGAAATCAGCAATGTAAATATGTGGAAGTAAATAATACTGTTCAAGCTCATGTAAGGAGTTTTTAATGTATGCAGTATATAAAGAATACAGCTCACTTATACCATCACTAATACTTTTTTGACAAAAAATAAGTATTTGTTGGAAGAGTAATGTAAAAAGATGTATAATTTGATAGTTTTGATCTTCAGTGGCACAGAAGGAGAAAACATATTGTGTTGGTGCATTGTCACATTGGCTGAAGCATTGGCAAAAAGCTTTGCTCTAGCAATTGCTTTTAATAAATTACTGGCATTATTATAGTGAAGTGAAAACAATGTTCATGCTTTTGCCCCTGTTCACCCACCTTACAATACAGAAGCTGTAATTTTTTTCTGCTTCTGTTGGGGTAGTTTTCCCTATAGAGGAACTCTAAATCTTTGCTGTCCCATAAATATGTGAACATAAACAGTGATTTATTGCAATTTAGCTCCTGTTTTGGTGGAGGAGGTTTATGGTGCTGAGAAAACTCATTAATCTAATTCACAGCTCATAGTATAAACATAACCTTTACAATATATAACAGCAGAAATTATGCGTGGTTATGATTTACTGTTTGTGTTTTGGAAGGAGAAAGAAGTGCAAACTTGTTTTGCCACTTCCAGTTTTAATACTCATTGATTAAGTTGAAGAATTAATATAAAACTGCTATAAATAACAATCTATGTGTATTTACTCTTTGATGCAAGTTTCTTTTTTAATATAAAATATTAAAATTCAGAATCTGTGAGAACAGTGTGCTGTGAGTCAGACAAGCAACTTTAAAAATCGTATTCCAAACAGAATTGCTATTAACCTGATCATTTATTATGACAGTAAATCTACTTAAAAGATAGATTTCTGAAGTCTCTTGAACATCTACATAACACAGAAAAGTAAGAGATTAAGTAACTGCATTATAGTAGTGTTAAATTGCCCTTTAGGTCTTACTTACTTAAGTATGCATATTTTATTAGGATTCATATTCTCACTGAAGTGGAAAACCTCAATTTTGAATCAAGAGTGGCTGTTAATATAATAATTGTAATATATTCATATCATGTAATGCTATTACGAGTTTACCTATGCTTCTACTGAATGTTAAGAGAAACTTGTGATGCTTGAAAAATAGGCATATTTTTGTTAAATGATCGAAAGAACTATCAAATTTTGGTGTTTCCGTTTTCAGTCACTGTGCAGAAAATCTTTAATATCTAAAGAGGTAAAGCCTATAATTATGACATTTCAATATTTTTTATATGCATTCTGGGATGTTATGAATATGTTTCTTATACTTCAACTTTCTATATTTTTTTCCAGAGTATTTTGCAAAATGTATATAAGTGATGTCATTGCAGTGTTGCATGGTTAAATATATTTAGTTGAAGGCTTTTGAATATGTTACAGTTTATATATAGGAAAGTTAAAAATATGTTATCAAGAACTCTTGACCAATCAAATCATAGTTCTTTTATAGATCCCTGCTCTTTGTATAAGACACTATTTTAAAAGTGAATTCATGAACCTGAACCTTACATAATATATATGTTTTTAAAGTAATACTTATAAACATATATTATTACTAATAAAAATCTTAATGCATTTTACTATTCAGGAATTATGAGAAAGTTAAGAATCATATCAGTGATAAACTATGTTGTAAAATGTGACTTTCCTCTCATATTGCAAATGAAACTTCAATTTAAATTCATTAAAATTATGATAAAAATTCCTATTGGAAGATTTTATTACTGAAAGCATTGAATTCGTAAACACTATAATTCCTTCAAACTGTAGTAAAATATTGCTGACTCAAAACTATTTTACAAATAATGTTGATTACTTTTAGTTCGTCTTTCATGTGTGCCATACCACCATTGGTGGTCTCCTTGTGACCAAAATTTACTTCTATAGATCATATCTTGTTTGCATTTATAAGATATACGGAGGAAAAACGGTATCTCTTTATGTACTTCTTCACAGTTTTTCCCGATTCCTTTGTTTTGTATGGTGACAGTTTCTGTACATACAAGAAACTAATTTTCAAGTTTCTGCTAATGTAATACATAACCCAGCAATGTAACTGTAATATGCTAGTTGAATTTAAAATACGTATATTCATTTACAAAATTAGCTGGTGTTAATTACTCAACTTTCCTTCCAAGCTGTGAAAGGAGGAAACAAATGAGAGCAATCTCTTCAACAGTTGTTAAGAAGAAAATAAAACGGTGTCTCTCGTGACATTGGAAGAACATAGATATTCTTTAAGAATGAATTACTAAAAAAAGGGGAAAAAAAAATCAAGAGCTAGAAAACGTTTTTATAAATTATTTAGTGACTTACACATTTAAAATGCTATTTTTTCACCCTCCCACACATTCATGTCTTTATGTGTGCTGAGCAATATATTATTCCAAAAGTTAAACACAAGATGTTTGGATGACTCTGGGTGAATTTTCTATGCAATGTGAGGACACATCAGTTCTTGCCAAGAGTTTTAAGTAATAGGATGATTTAACCTGAAATTCAGTAGAATTTGACAGATAATTTCCCTAGAATCTGTGTTAATTTTCAATATTAAAGCTGAGCAGTGGAATGCATAAACTGTTTCCCTTGTATTACTTTTTTTTGTTTGGTTGGTTTTTTTCAATATATTTAACTGTCGTGAAGAGATGATTGAATATTAAAGGAAACCTTTTAGAATATAGTGACAGATGTTTTCAGCTATAAAATATTCTAGATCTATTTATTGGGCTAACAGTTTTCCATTTCTTCAAGCAATGGCAGAAGAGCCCATTACCAATTCTGGATAAAAATATATTAAGTTTTGATGGACTCAAGTAATAGAGAGCAGTTGACCATATTGCAGAAGCGTGAATCATAACAGTGAAATGTTTGGCAATGTATTTTGAAGATTTAAAACATAAGGGCCATATACTGACCCTAAATTGTATAATCAATAATAATGTATGAACAATGATGTAGTAATATTGAGAGTTCTGCTATGGAATTACAATACCCTAAGTGACACAGTCTAGCTAATAAGAAAATGTTTTCTTGAATACTAAATCTACTGAGTGAACAATCAAAACTGAACACTAGCACATTTCAGAGAAGGGTTTTATGTAAAGCAAGCCAGTCTAAATCTAAAAACCTGAAGGATGTATTTAAATATTGTATTGTCCATAAATCCAAATCCATAAATAAACCCATATAATGTTATATGAATCTGCAAGTACAATTGCCTAATATCTGAAAATCAAAAGAAGACAATTGACTTACAGCTTTGGTAAATCAGGCTTAATCATTCAAACCTGAAAATAAATGAAGGAAGACATTCGTATGACAGGGTTATTTCCTGTCTAGACTAAATTTAATCATAGCAAGCGAGATTTCATGTAATCCTACTCATATCTGTTCCCATGCTTCACTAATTCATTATTGTAAATACTCAAGATGAAGAAAATATAGAACATATATTCCAATACTACATTTCGATATTAGATGTATCAATGACTCTCACATATACTGTTTCTCACAGTACCCTTCTGGACAA